>JAAGKR010012604.1:0-12500 GCA_011419295.1 Clarias macrocephalus
GGCTCTTGTTTGTCCCACAGTTCAAAAACACACAGAATCCTTCAGTCCTGTTTGCAGTTTGCGACAGGACATGTCGAGCTGTAAACGGGGCTTCTTATAGCTTCCTTATCATTTTGTTTCCAGTTCACAAGCCATTTTTGTTGGTCTACAATATAAGATCCCAATAAAATACATTAACGTTTGTTGTTGTAACGTGACAAAAGGTGAAAAAGTTCAAGCGGTATGAATCCTTTCACAAGGCCATGTAAACACAGATGTGTTAAACTCATGTCAATCATTTATCCAGAGATAATTTTTCATAGTCCTGTGATGGACTGACACCCCATCCTGGGTGTAACCCCACCTAGTCCCCCAAGTCTCCTGGGATCGACCAGGACCTCCTGAGACCCTGTACGGGATCAGCACTAGAGAACGAGTGAGTTATTAAATCATTGACAGAATTAAATCTGGGTGAAGATTAAAGAAAAATAGAATTATAAAAGTATTTTTAGCGGAGTTTTCTAAGTAGCTCAGTGGTTGAGGAGCCGGACTACTGACCCCTGGTTAAAAAACCTAGCACCCACATGCTGCTTGTCAGGCCCTTCAGCAAGCCCTTTAACCCTTAATCGCTCACATGTGTAAGGAGATAAATGGAAGTCGCTCTGGATGAGGGTGTCTGTAATTATAAGCCAGATTTCAGACATTCAGCTTCACACCTCTGATCCCAACTTCCAGTGATCCAACAGGATCCACCCAAAGCTCTCACTAGTGAATAGTAACATCATTCATTTCTTATACTGCTTATCCTGTACAGGGTCGCGGCTGTCATGGAGCCTAATCCCAGACGGCTTACCTCATCTCTCTCTTTTTTTCTTTCTTTTTTTTTTGACCCTCTAAGATGTTGGCGTGTTTATGGGTTGTGAGACATAACAATCGTTTTGGGACTGTAAAGGTACAAATTAAATAAGATGCAGGTTGAAATGTTAACTATTATACACAAACACTCATTCATACACTATGGCCTAATCTGCATGAAACACCAGGAACTTTCTTTAAACAAATATTAATATAAAATCATGTAGCTAAATATGAGAAATTAGAAATTTTGAAATCAACTTGAAATTTTATGCTTTTATTTACTTTAATTATTCTACTTTAAAATAAAATTGTGATATTTCTTTGTACTGCAAGTTTCACCAGTAAACTGTATTATAACAGAGAAGACTAAACTTCAGTCTTCTCTACCTCGGGACATTAATCAGGACGACTCAGTTGCTCTCGTCCAATCAGAAACCTGCACTGGTTATACCTCCACACACACACACACACACGCGCCACTGGAAACAAGACTAACTGAATACATCAGAGGTACTGAGTTACTCTGTGTGTGTGTGTGTGTGTGTGTGTGTGTGTGTGTGTGTGTGTGTGTGTGTGTTTGTGTGTGTTTACCATTAACAGCCAGGAAACAATGCAGATGGTTTCACATAGATAATGGCCAAGAACCCTGAACACACACACCTGTCCTTCACACACACACACACACACACACACACACACATCCTCCCCCTGTGCCACATTCTTTCTCACAGACAGTTTGTAAAAACACTGATACACACATTTCACTGGCTGACACACTATCTTCTCTTGACTCTGTGTGTGTGTGTGTGTGTGTGTGTGTGTGTGTGTGTGTGTGTGTGTGTGTGCCAGTCTCTAGCTTGTAGTTTCGGTCAGCCCACCTGGCAGCCAGTCAGTGTGTGACGTGTGTGTGTGTGTGTGTGTGTGTGTGTGTGTGTGTGTGTGTGTGTGTGTGTGTGTGTGTGTGTGTGTATGTCTGAGAAAGAGACAATGGCAACGTGAGAGGGAGATGAAACTCTGTACTTTCGGTTGGCACCTGGTCGAGACACACACACACACCACCACCACAACACTACTGCATTATTGACTTGTGTGCCTTAAGCCACATTCAATCTAATACACCATAAGCAGTCAGAATAATCTAAGCACATTTGAAATAATTTAGAGGAGAAAACATGAATGACTCTGTGTTCATACAGTATTTAGCTGTCAGTATGTTAGCCAACTAGCTGTCATGAGCGATGTGTATCGTACGCTCCTCCTCAGCTGTCATGGTTCCCTCAATATTGTCAGAACTATAAAGAGTATTAAGGTGCATTCCAATTGGCCTGAGGTTCCCTGCGAAGTACACTAGACACCGTGTTCAGCCATGTTAAGTGTGATTCCAAACCACAGGGAGCAAAAATGAACTGCGAACTTCACCGGAAAAGGGAATGAAAAGTAAGTTATTGCGTCTCGTTGGAACGTGAGAAAAAAAATGGAGCTCGAAAAAGTATTTAATCAAGAAATCCTTAGTATTATAAAGGCAAGTAATCTGTAAAAAAAATCTGTAAAAAATCTGTAAAAAAAATCTGTAAAAAAAAAATCTGTAAATATTGAATCAATTATTATTATTATTATTAATCAATAATTTATTTACAAGGTACACATGTTTCAACAGTATGTTTTATAACGTTATCAGATTTTGTTTCAATAAATATTTAATATTTAATGTTTGTAGTGTAAAATTTTCACAGCAGCAGCGACAGGAATCCAAGGTGCTTTGGTTACCATGGTAACACACAGAGGAAGTGACATCTGCGCTGGTGATTTCATAGGGTGTTCTGTCGAGGGAAGTTCCCTTCACCAACATTCCCTGCAAACGGAGCAGGGAGTAGGGAGCACCCTGTGAAGTGCACTTCGGAATGGAACACAGCTTTTGGACTCTAAAGTTGATTGTACGCCCAAGTACAACATTCTAGAAAACCGCATACAAAAAATACTTATACCATGTATCATATTATACAAATTATTATTGCTAAATAAATATTTTTAGTCGTTTAACCATTCAGCTATCAAAATGATTATACTTGTATTGTAATTCTTTGGAGTAATACATATATATAAGCTGGAAACATCTTTATTGTTACAGCAGTACCACGATATAAGACTTTAATCCATTCCAGAGGCGAGTTCATAAGGTGAAATTTCGTATTGTGAAACGCATTGTCCCATAAGAAATTCTGTAAATGCACATAATCCGTTCCAGCCACCCAAAATATTACCAATATTACCGATTTCCAACACTCTAATCAGATTTTTGCATCTACAAACAATCAGAACATTTAGAAAAGACATATATATAGACCTCAAACCTCACTTAATATAATTTATGATTCCTCTTGGCTCCCTTTTCTTCTTGCTAGCGTCCTCGCTAACATTCTTGGGACCCATGGTGCTATGTCTTCACTAAATCTTACACAAAAACACACAAAACATTTTAACTTGCTTCACTTGGCTTTCACGCATGCACGAAAATGCTGCAAACACAAGTTTTGAACATCTCCCGGATACGCGCGCAGTTTAGCCAGCGTTCGTTTAATACATCGATCTTCACAAGTAGGCTGAAAACGCTCTGTACGCCGAGGCTAATTTCTAGCAAAATTCCAGTTCTTAAGGCGAAAATTCTTATTGCGGGGCGTCTGTATGTAACAGTAACAGGTTTGAGAGGGTAGTTAGCTGAGCTAGCTGTGCTAATGTTAGATATGTTTAAGTACATCATCATCTCTATCATATCTACACAGATCTCAGTACAGAATGTTTATTGGGTGCTGCAAGTTATACATACATTTCAATTTTATACATTTATACTTCCAGAATGGAGTGAGGAGTGTCTTGTAAATGATGTTTAACTTCTGTTCTTAACTGTAATACTTAACTGTTTGTTAACTGCAAGTTCAACTGACCCGACTGATATCTACACTTTGGTGTGAACGCGGGAACTTCTACAGGAACTGTGAAGCTTCTGGAAACTTCCACAACTCCTACATACCTTCTCCACCGCCTGATTTCCCCACTTAATCTTAATCCTCTTAAAAATGCGGAGGGAAAACTTTTATGTGGGTGTGTGCGTGTGTGTGTGTATGTGTGTGTGTGTGTGTGTGTGTGAGAGAGAGAGACAGAGAGAGAGAGACATAAGACGGGGTGACAATTAAGTTCACTCCTCTACATCTTCAATCTTCCTTCGCATTGTCCGTTTTGGCGGGGAAACGAGAAACACTGAATGACCACCTCAAGACCCCCATCACACACACACACACACACACACACACACACACACACACAGGTTTTTCCCTCCGCATTTTTAGCGGATTAGGGCCATCTGCAGACCCTTGAAGAACAAAACCAGGGTGTTCCTGTGGTGGCTGAGTTCTCCACGGAGATTACAGGGTTATCACACATACGCACACACACTTGTCATGTCATTTAAAATAATACAATAGTGTGGATACAATAGAAAGTTGAGTGCAAACGTTTGTACACCATCAATTTAAAACAATAATAGTCAATGATGTGCTTAACATGAGCTTGATTTTATGGGTGATAATTTGTGCTATAAATAATTTTTACGTATTTTTAAAAGTGAAAACATTTAAATCATATTTTATACGTTATAGCAGCCAAAACATGGTATTGGTGCTAAAAAGTAAAAGTTTCACTTAGCTGAAAAAAAAAGTCCGATATGATCATATAACACCATTTTTCATGACACTTAATCTCCCGATCCACGCTGCTTTTTTTTTGTAAATACACATACACACTTAAATCTTTATCAGATAAAAAGAAACACATTTGCTAAATACAATTTCATGCCCTTTTATGTAGTGTCTATAACTTTTTTTTTTATTTAAGTCTTTCAGTTAACTTACTTATCATTTAGATAAAACATTGGCCAATTTAGATTTTACGTGAAAAGACAAAAACCTGAAAACACGTATTATTCTAAAATGCAAAACTGTTAATACATTCCAACATGAATTTGACATGGTTACAGACACTACAGATTTTGTTTGCTTATTAAGCCAATTAAAGCAACCATTTTCACATGTCATATGCTTCTAAAAGCTTACACCAATTATATTGATAATACTTATGAAGAAATATGAATATTTTGTATTTTAAATGATTATTATTATTATTACCCTGTCTTTTCCCTTTTCATTTTATTTCTTTCTTATATTACCTCCCATTTCGATCTCTTTTTTAAATCATGAGCTATTTCATTTCTATATATTTTTTCTCGCACTAAAAAAAAACAGTATTTTAAACGTTTTTACATCCTCACAAAGAGTAAACAATGTCTCTTGTAAGCCCTTAGTCTCCTTAATGAGCCACTTTGAAATTCATTAACCTCAAACTGTATTAAGAGTGTAAACTTTTGAGCAAGCTGTTGACAGAGCCTTTGCTGCTATGATGTAAAGACATTATTATGTCATTATGTTTTAATCAGAAAACATTACCAAAACATATTTTAATGATAATCAGCAAAATACATGAAAAGGTTTTAAACAGTATTTTACTGTATGAACAGCTGTACATTATCACACCCTATGTTTTATTCCCTTTATACCTGTGTCCATGGGAAATACCCATCTCTGATTGGCGGAGACGTGTGTGTAGTGTGTCTCACATGTATGACAAATCAGTGAAGTGACGTAATTCATTTAAACGTCTGTTTAATCAGTCATATGGTTCACATATACACAATAATACTCTTCTAAAACATCTTATTTACAACAACATTTATACACATACAACTCTGTAAACACACACAAACACACACACACACACACACACAAACACACACACACACACACACACACACACACACAAAATGAGGCAGTAAGAAGCAGCTCAAGAGTTGTTTGGTTTCTCTTTCCGCTGATTTAGTGCACAACCATAAACATTTAACACCACACACACACACACGCTCAAACACGTAATCACACACTCATGTATGCGCCAAAAGTGGGCGTGTCCGCAATCACACACTCGTACACTTGCATACTCTCACATACTTGCAGACACTTTTTTTTCAAGAGAATATCTATAACGTAGGGATGGAGGACAGGAAATCAAATCAGTTACATATCGCAATTCTTTTGTGCAGCAATTCATGTATCGCACAACACACTGATGCAAAAATTTATTTAAAAAAAACAATTTCTAATTCAGATAAGTTTGCAACTGAGGTTGTAAAGTGTTGCAGTTCCTTTATAATCCGACAGGTGGTGCAGTTTAAACAGACAGCACAACCATGCGCAGCACAGTGGCAGAGTGAATTTTTTGCTACGTTTGTTCCGAATTTTAACGTAATCAAAATCATGATTCTAACAGAATCGCGACACAGATCAAATCAGTACCTGTGTATCATAATAATACCGTATCGGGAAGTCCATGGTGATTCACGTCCCTACTAGAAAGGACGTTTGATCATCTGAACACAGGTATCGGCCCACTCTGTAATAATATATGAGACGATCTTTACCATTAAATATATTTCTCTTACATCGTTCACATCTTTAAACAAACAAACAAAAAACAAAATAGCAATGTCAACTATTTTATATAGCAACTTTCTTATATAAAAAAAACAATAAAAATAAACATCTGCTCAAGAAACACTCTAACAGTATTTATGTATTTATGTTGTGGTGGTGGTGCAGTGAAAGTGCTTTGACGTCTCAGCTTGTTCTTTTTTAAAATCAGTTCAGCATTTGCATGCTAGCATAGTTCATAACCTGGATCACCGTTAACTTCACAGGGAAGCAGCTTTAGCCTGCTTTAGCATGCGGTGTAAACAAGGGTGGAATTTAGGATGCTGATTAAATCAGGTAATAAATGATCAGATCTGTGTGTGTGTGTGTGTGTGTGTGTGTGTGTGTGTGTGTGTGTGTGTGTGTGTGCTACATTTCATCTGCTTCCATCATTTGGTTTCAGCCCCCTCCTCATCCTCAGTGCAAATTTATGTAATTTTTATATTAAACCCGTGAGTGGTATTAATACTGACGAGTGTCACACGTCCTTCGCTTACAGCTTATGAGTTACAGTCCTGAGGAGTCACGTCACATTTTGTGTCTCTCCCTGTGATAATTCCATGTCTCTTATTATAATGATGACTTTTCATCATTCTGGATGTCTCTTTGCAAGGACACTATCCTGTGTCTCTCTTCATGAAAATGGTAATCTGTGTATGACTTTGTGACACCTGGTCTCTCTCTGTGAGGACATTATTCACTGTCTCTCTCTCTCTCTCTCTCTCTCTCCGTGAGGACATTATGCGCTGTCACTTTTTTCCATGAGGACACTATTTCCTTCTCTTTCTCCATAAGGAGACTATTTACGGTCACTCTTTCCAACAAGATACTATTCACTGTGTCATTGTCTCCATGATGGTGCCATTGCCTTTCTTTCTCAGATTTTGTCATCTCTCTCCTTCTCTTCCTTCATGAAGATAATGTTTCCTGTCTTTCTCTCGTCCTGTCTCTCTCTCTCTTCGGTTCAGGTGTCGAGGGTGCAGGGGATCTGCAGGTCCTGTCTGGCGCGCTCGTACACTCTCAGGAAGTCCTTGTACCTGGGTGCACATGTGAGCCAGGCCTCCCCAAAGTGGGCGTGTCCGGTGAAGAGGAAGCTTCCGGAGCCAGCGCGGACGCCGCAGCGTAGCAGTGTGCGGATCTCTCCGGAGTGTGTGAGGCGGCCCACGCTGGAAAACAGAGGCCACTTCTGACGGTACACGCGCGTCGCGCTCACACTGATCACTGACACGCGCTGCGCAGAGTCCGCTTCCACCGCGCGGATATTCCCACGTACCACTACACACAGAGAGGAAAATAATTTAAACACTTTACTTATGGATACAGATCTTAGTGTGTTGTATGTGTGTATGCCTGTGATTAACATTAAGTACAACTATGTGTGTTTTTTAAGATCGACGGTCTGCAAAATATTTATGCCTGTTTTTAAAGACACTAATGTGTGCGTGTGTGTGTGTGTGTGTTTGAGAGAGTGGATGAACGTCAGTTGACCCTGTTAAGTCTTTTACTCCAGTAATACAATCTGCTCCCCTGAGACACTCCAACCCCCACACCAAATTTCCATGACGATGCCACTCTGTCTGACCACATTTCAATTAGAACTATGTGTTTGTGTGTGTGTGTCTCCAATCAGACATGTTAGGTGCTGCTGTGTGAACTTTAACCTGATGAAGTGGGTGGGACCAATTGGAAATGATAGAACATAGGTGTGTGTGTTTGAATCATAAGCAAAAGTGTGTGAGACTCACCAAAGTCACTGGTGCAAACAGACATCAGCATCTCTGTGTCGTTACACGGCCTGCACGAACCTAACACACACACAGAAGAGAGAAAGATAACATTTAGTTTCTTTGACACACTGGGTCATGAAGAGCCACACACACAAAGCTACACTCCAAATGTTCAGGTTGTCACAGAAATACTGTCATAGTAACCCTGTTGGTGTGTGTATGTGTGTGTGTGTGAGACTCAGACAGAACATGATAAAAGTTATAACACATTCTTCAACACATTACTTTTACACCATAGAAACCACCAGACAGATGCAGTGTGTGTGTGTGTGTACTATGACTGGTGTGATTGAAGGCACCTGTTGAAAGGCAGTGAGGTGTGAAGCCCTCTAAACCCTTCCTGTTATTCTGTTATCCCCCACCCCAGTGCTGTCTCTCTCTCTCTCTCTCTCTCACACACACACACACACACAGCCACCTATGTAGACCATCACTGCATTTTTTAAATTACCTCACATCCTGTGTGTGTGCGCTTAGCTCCTGAACAAAAGCCCTGTCCCTCAGCTGACCACCCCCCCGTTACCACGGATACGGCTCGTTCATGCAGTATGCTGAAAGGACTCGTCCCCTCTCCATACTGAGCTTTTGTCCTCTCCATCCCTCCCCCTCTCTCAAGCTCTCTGTCTCTCTCTCCCTGTTCCCACAGTGTCTGTGTGTGTGTGCTTTCTGGAATGATTAATGGAAAATGCAGTTGAGCTTCCATTCTAAAGGAGCTAACAAGTTTATGGAAGCCGGTTTGGTTTGATCATGTGGGTTGAGACACAGTGTGTGTAAGAAAGACAAATTTATAGCGATGTGAGGCAGCCGTGTTGTACAAACGTCCCCCCCTCCCTGGACAGTATACAACTTTTCTAGTTTCGCTTTTCTCACCTTCTTCCACATCAGCGTCCACAGAGTTAACAGAAAACTGCGAGGTCCTATCCCCCCTCAGCTCGTAACGGAATGCCGCGATGCGCCTGCTGATGTCGCTGTGGGGAGTGGCTTGCAAAAACAGGGCCGGGCTTTCCCCAGGAGTAATGCTGAAACAGCGTATATAAGAGGGACCAGGTGTGTCGCTCACTAGCAGCTCCAGGACTCCGCCTCTCTCCAGGTAAAGCTGGGCGCCACCCCACTGAGGCTCCGGCTTGATGCAGACAGACGTGGGCGTTCCACTGGCCCCGCCCACTCTGTTTCCGGGTAGCCGGGGCAAGAGCGTGAGACGCAGGGCTCCGGTGGGGTACAGGAATTCGATCGAGCCTTCGGCACAGCGCAGGAACACCTGTTCAACACCTTGCTCTGGCCGAGAGAGACCGCTACACAGCACACACACACACACAAAAAAGGAAGGTGAGAACACTGAAATTCCTGAACACTCTCCACTTAACATGGTCTTACAAGGCAGTGTGTTAATCAGATACTTTGTGTTTAACTACTGATCAGAAGGCCCCAGGTTCAAACCCCAGTTGTCACTTTTTGGCCCTTGAGCAAGGCCCAAACCCTCAACTACTTAGATGTACAATGAGATAAATTTCTCAGTCGCTCTGGAAAAGAGTGTCTGCCAAGTGCCATAAAGATATTAATCGATCTCTTTCTTCAAGTATTAAAAAGCCCCCTCCAGGCCAACGCTGTTAGTGCACCGAGCTCTAAACATTACATAACATAAAAAAACACATTTAAATCTGATTAATTTAATAAATTAAGTGCTTACAAAATTTAGCACTTTAATATTTGCACAGATTACAGAGTATTACTTTATTTTGTATTACTTATATTGTAGATCATACAAAGTTCATACAAACTTATTTCTTTTGATTGTGTAAAGCTGCTTTGAGACAATGTCAATTATTTATTTGTCAATGGCTATACAAATAAAATTTAATTGAATTGAATAGATAACTTGTATTTTCCTAGTCTTGTTGTACATATTTTAGATGTTTTATGCTTTCTTTTTTTATTTTCATTAGTGTTTTTTTTTCCCAGTCTGGAGTTTTTTTTTTTTTTTTACAGTCTGGAGTAATTTCACTACTGCTGTACATTTATAACCATGTATGTGACAAATAAAATCTTGAATCTTTAATTAACCCTACGTGAGCCTGCGTGCGCGCCCCCTACTAACAACGTGCGCGTGAACGTGGAGTACATTAGCATTCTACACTGCGCGAGCAATTATGCTCCTGGCTATTTAAACCCTGTGAGGTGTAACGGAATTTAACGGAACTTGAACCGGATTTGACCGTTTTGTAAAGGTTTTACCCCACAATGTGACTTTAAAATACATATTATTACAAATAAAGCATATACAAACCTAGTCGAATATATATAATATGAACAAAACATGCATATAAGTGGGGGGAAAACTGAGAAAATCAGTGCGGGCTCGCCTGACGCGCGCATGCGCACTACGGATCCATACTAACAAGTGTAACAATGTGAGACGTTTTAATCTTACCTTCCCCTCCAGCTGCACTCATCCGCTGAAAAGGCCGCTCCAGTCATTGAAATTAACACCAAAATCAAAAGAACAATCTCCATTTCTGTTACTTATCCCACCACACAGCTGAGTCGAAATAAATCCAGTCAGGATGATGGGTCAGCTCTCCCGCTTTAAGTTAAATTAAAATGAAACTCTGCCACATTTAGTAACCCCTTGATTCTAACGTTACAGGCTCCATTTTTCGCTTTCCTTTACTCTTTCTTCCCTCAGTAATAATTCTGCCTAATTCTGCCTATCCCTGCCTGCTCCTCTCAGCATCCTCACTGCGTGCTTTACTGAGCGGAATGCGCGAGCAGCACGCAGCGGCGCCGCAACTTTTCAGTGCGGAGGAATGCGCGCGCGCACGCGGGCCAATCAGCGTCCGGAGGGAGGAAACTTTAAACCACTCACTCACAGTGGGGGATGGGGGCACCTCAGAAGCCCTGAGGGAAGTTAGCATGTTAGCATTACTCATTATTAAACACATCCCCCCCTCTTAATTGTAGAGGTGAATAAACACACAAACATACAATAAATGTCTATAAAAACGCTAAATACTGAGGTAACATGGTGGTTATTATTTTTAATAACAGAAATAATAATAATAATGATGATGATGTTCATTCAGGAGTTAAATTTGTTTTGATAACTCTAGCTTACCCTGTGTCTACTAACTACATGTAAAATACACTATACAGTAGTACCTTGGCAGTTCTTAAGGCGAAATTTCGAATTGTGTAATGGTTTTCTCACAGGAAATAATGTAAATGCAGATAATTTGTTAAACCCATCCAAAAATATTACCAATATTACCAAATTAACAAATACCAAAAAAGACAAGTAATTCCTCTTGGCACTGTCTGCTTTTTTAAAAAAAACTGAAGGTGGCACCTTTTTTTCTTGCTAGTGGCATTGCTGGCATTCTCAGGACCCATGGTGCTATGTCTTCACTCCAATAATGAAACTGGACTCTAGAATAACTTAAACACCTGTCCAGTTATACTGAACGTCCTGCCTCCTAACACACAGTACGACTGCAGATCAATTCTTGGGACCTGTTATCAGCCAAATGAGGATGGGTTCCCTGTTGAGTCTGTTTCCTCTCAGGGTTTCTTCTTATTGTCATCTCGGGGAGTTATTCCCTTAACACCATTAATCCTGACTTGCTCATCAGGGACTATCTGATCATTTTTGATTTATACATATTTTCTCAAACATTTCAAACACATTTCCCAATTTTTTTTTTTTTTTTGATTCTGTAAACTGATTTGGGACAATGACCATTGTTTAAAGCAGTATACAAATAAAATAAGATTGAATTGAATTGAATAATAATTTGCGTTCAGTAGTGTATGAACTTTATGTTTTTAATCTCTTGTAATTTATATGGAACTTAAAACTTCCATGACCCACAATCTGTAATGTTAAATAAATTTTAATAATTGAAAATTATAGTAATTTAGTTCAACTTAATACATCCATGTTATGACTATGATTTATTATTTCAACGTGAGACAGTTTTCCCTTATTGTTTTGACATCTTTTAACACCTTAACTGCAATCAATCATAGAGATTAAATTGTCAAATGTTTCAAAAGTTATTTCATAATTATTAGTTCGTTAACATGTATTGATTGGAGAGTAGTTTACATAATGTTAGTTGGTTGAAAGTTATGTTAGTTTAGTAGAATTCAGTTAACACATACAGTATACACATAACAAAATAAATCAGAATAAAAATATAAGTCAAACAACAAGATATTAATTAAAAAACAAATATGTACGGTTGTAATAAGGATATATTAAGTCAGAATCACAAAATATCTTGAAATAACTAGTTACTAACTTAAA
>JAAGKR010012605.1:0-16035 GCA_011419295.1 Clarias macrocephalus
ATCTGTTATTAGGTTCTAAGGCAACAGTTTATATGTAACCTCATGGTTGAGGCTGGTGTTGCTGGTGATGAACGCTCTTTCTAAATGGTTTTGCTAACTTTGAGTGACAAACCAAGATAGGAAAACAGTGCATAGGTCTAAATGCGTGTGAGTAGAAACTGACTTGTAACTAGTCCCCTTGAAGAAGTACTTTTAAAGCATGTTTAAGACTTTTCAGAAACCTAGAAATGTTTGTATCCTTCCAGCAGGTGGTTTGCGAAAACTGCTCCGGGCCAGAAACGATTAGAGAACGCCTTTCTCTACTCAACGTCACCAATTGATCCATGGAGAAGCTTCATAATAGCAAAGCAGAACGTTTAAGTCAAGATCGTTTTCATACCTGTTCAAGAACACTGCCGTTCTTGTTCAGTAAAGTTCATGAACGTTTTAGTTCCTCAGAAGGTTCAAGACCCTCCGCAATGGTTGAAGCTGGTCCAGCAAATGATTCAAAGTTATGACATCTTCCAGATCTGTTATTAGGTTCTAAGGCAACAGTTTATATGTAACCTCATGGTTGAGGCTGGTGTTGCTGGTGATGAACGCTCTTTCTAAATGGTTTTGCTAACTTTGAGTGACAAACCAAGATAGGAAAACAGTGCATAGGTCTAAATGCGTGTGAGTAGAAACTGACTTGTAACTAGTCCCCTTGAAGAAGTACTTTTAAAGCATGTTTAAGACTTTTCAGAAACCTAGAAATGTTTGTATCCTTCCAGCAGGTGGTTTGCGAAAACTGCTCCGGGCCAGAAACGATTAGAGAACGCCTTTCTCTACTCAACGTCACCAATTGATCCATGGAGAAGCTTCATAATAGCAAAGCAGAACGTTTAAGTCAAGATCGTTTTCATACCTGTTCAAGAACACTGCCGTTCTTGTTCAGTAAAGTTCATGAACGTTTTAGTTCCTCAGAAGGTTCAAGACCCTCCGCAATGGTTGAAGCTGGTCCAGCAAATGATTCAAAGTTATGACATCTTCCAGATCTGTTATTAGGTTCTAAGGCAACAGTTTATATGTAACCTCATGGTTGAGGCTGTTGTTGCTGGTGATGAACGCTCTTTCTAAATGGTTTTGCTAACTGCAGAACCATTCTGCAGTCTTCTGCAGTCTGCAAAGACTGCAGAAGACTTACCTAGCACATTTAAATTCCTGTTATTGACCAGCAGCTAGTAGAAGCTGTGCTGTACGTCACAAATTGGTCCAATCAAAGCTCCACAAAATGACTAAATGTCTTGAATGCCATTCAGACAACTTCAAGCTTCCGGTAGACCAGCAAAGCAGAACATTTGAGTAGAGCTTGCTTTTACACAGGTGGCAATTTAAACATATTGCAGGAGTGTATTTTAGGCATGCTCTTAGTCACATGCTGCTTGTGGCAAAAAGGTGCAAAAAGCATGGACACTGATGGTAGGGTTTTAAACAGCTACATTAATGTCGACAGCTTATTTCCACAACAGGGTAAAACAATAAAGAACAAGACAAATTCAGTCTCCACCACTTCCGTGGTCAGTTACTGTGCTTTTGCAGCTTTTTGAAACATCTACAAGTGGAAAAAATGTTCCAAGTGCAGAATTGTACCTACTGAATATTCATCCAAGAATGATATGGATGTTGATCATGAGAGTTTGAGGTCCTCAAAATGCTTTAGTTACTTTGCAGAAAAGCCAAGCCTGCAGCTGGTCAGAGAAAACAATGCTCACCACTTCATCGACAAAATGGGCGTGTGAATACATTCCTCTTTGAAGCACATTTGCCAAGTGAATTCCAGACACACGTGTATTTTTATGGCCATCTCCTCCTTTTTTTGGCTAACTGTATCTAAGCAGAAGGAGATTGAGAAGGCAGGCCACGCTGCAGCTACACATGTCATATGTCATGAAGACAGCAGGGGGCTTTTCAAGTGCAGAGTGGCCTCACCAGGGTTCTCTCAACTCTCCTGTCACACTCAGGCTCTAATGACCAGCCTCTTGCTCCATGGACGTCAAGCGCACGCAACCAAATGAGACTGCACTTGGCTCTTAGGAAATTTGTGCTCTAATGAAAGAGGGGATGTCTTATAAGGTGTAATCACTCCCCAGACATCAGCAAAATCTTGGGTATAAAACGAAGTGCTAAGAGCTCCCCTGAGCAGAGTTACTCACACACACACATAAGTGGGATAATGGAGCTAAAGAGGTTTTTACACAATACAATACTTCTATAGGAGTCCCTAGCATAAAGGCCCTCAGTGGACCATGTGCTTAAAATGGGTCAAGGAGAGGACGAGTGTGGTCGATGTCAGTCTCTGTCTCTTGTTTGAGGCGCTCTTGTTTTTTTTTATTTTTATGTGGAATTTGATGGCAAATATTTAGTATTCTCTCCCACTGCTGAGACAAGTGACATCGGTCCAATCGGTTTAATGTTAGCGCTATAGTTTCAAGCATTCAATTTTATAGTGGAAACTTTTAATTATGGTAAGAAACCACAATTTTTTTAAAACTTATATGGGTTTTTTCCTTCTAGACTACTTTTTGATTTAAAAACAAAAGTTTGTACAACTAAAAATGTAACATTCTTGTCACGTGACCTGAACTTTCCAAGCAGATATCACCTGCAAAATAATATTTCGATATATATTTAACTATGTATTTTTCTTAACCTCGTGATCCGTGATGTACTGTAAATTGGTAGCTGTCTTCAACTCGGCAGTCTGCAAATTTTTTAATCCAAAAATCTGGATCACATTCAACAGAGTATCAGTTTTTTTTCAATTCACACTTTTGATTCTGCCGGTAGAGCTTCCAGTAGAAAGGGCGACTGGGAAGAATGGACCAGTAATATGATTATTTTTTCTTTTTGCAGCTACAAATTTAATTAACATTAAGTGCAAACATATTCAAGTGCTCAGATATGAAATCACAATGAAATATTTTACATATTTAGTCTAGACAGGATGAGACATATTAAATATGAAAAAAAAGTATTGTAAAGTACAAGTCTTGAGCCTCCCCTGATTGCTTCATATTAAATTCAATTAAATGATGTAGATTAATTTAAAGAAATGAGAACAAATGTTTTACTGTCACAGGGTAGCAAAGTACCTAAAGATACATTTTGAAAATGGGTTGTTTATGTAACAACCTCAGCAGCAACCTCGTTTCCCCTCTCGTCTGTTCTAACCACTCAGCATTCAGCATCACCAGTATAACTAACCACCGGCCTGATCATCTGTCATCATCTGCATCTGTTTTACACTGGGTCAGGCCTTTAGTTAGATTTTTTTTATGGTTTAATGGAAGTGTGTGTGGCTTAACGAACAAAAAAAAACATTCCTTTAACACTGCTCAGGTACGAGACCGGACTGAAAATGAGAGCCAAAAAAGTATTTTAGGAAACCTGGAGAACTATTCCTCATGAGTACATTAAAAATACAAAAAAAGTCTGGCTCTTTGGAAGCAAAATCAGAAAAAAAGGAAGAAAAAAGGAGCGGCTCAAGACTTCTGCACAGTAGTCTCCATTTTTATTGTATTTTTCAGATTATAAACAATTTATTCCATTGAATCACGTCAGTTTAGAAACTAAAACAAATGTTATACATGACTTTAATATCATACCTTCATTATGTTCAAAGTGCAAAGTCAAAAACAAGTTGTACTTTTTTCCTCACCTTGGGCACAGTATAGTGATGAATGAGTAAAAACGCTGATGATATCAGCGTTCAGCTTTCCTACTGTTTTCAAACTGCACTCTTGTGAATATATTATGTGAAGAAACATTCAGTCATCCCTTGAGATAAAGGGGGGGGGGGGGGTAGGGGACATTTATGAATTTATGAAAAATACGTCTTAGAATTAGGTTGGCAAATGCACGTCACCACTTGGTGGAGTTACACATTAATGAGCAATGTTTAATGTTGAAAATGTACATCTTTTAGGTTTGGGTTTTCCCCTTTACTGCTTGAAAATGTAAATAACTCCATTTTGTTTTCACACACAATATAATGTGTATGTTTAAAAAAAAACACACACACACACACACACACACACACTGTAAGATCCAGATTTTGAATTGCTATTGTTAATATAGGCTTTAAAATGTATGCTTTTCTGAAACATGCATAACATACTGTTGATGCCGTAAGTACTTTTTCAGGGCTTTTCATTGCAGACTGCTTAGAATTATAAAGCAATTCTAATTTGATTTGTAATTTGAATATTTCGTGTTATTTGCAGTGTTGGAATAGTTTTTTTTTTTCACTTTCACATTCTTCAGCTTCTCTGTCCAAACCTCTAGTCTATAAGCTTTATAT
This sequence comes from Clarias macrocephalus, assembly GCA_011419295.1. Lineage (NCBI taxonomy): Eukaryota > Metazoa > Chordata > Actinopteri > Siluriformes > Clariidae > Clarias > Clarias macrocephalus. The sequence goes on from JAAGKR010012605.1 coordinate 4,322, forward strand.
ACATGCATAGTTAACTTACTTTTCATTCTTACAAGCCACGTGAAACAATGAAAACGTTCCAGATTAATTGTCTCTTGGACAAGTGACTTTTGTGGAAGGCAACAATTTTTTATAGCTCGATTAAAAATCATACCTTTATTTTTTTTTTTGTATGAGAATAAAGTCTCTATGGAACCATCAGTCTTGATTAGAAATCCAGTGAAGAAGGAAGGAAGGAGAAAGGCACGGTCAGGTAAAACAAACAAACAAACAAACAAACAAACAAACAAACAAACAAACAAACAAACAGACAAAACAAATCGCATATACAGCAGTTAATAACATTATAAAACATTCTCACAAAGTTACTGCCGGTGAAGTTTTGTCAACGGGCCAGAAGGACACAACGATACACGATTACGCATCATCGGCTTGAGAGAGCCAGGAAATCAAGCGCGTCATGCTTTTTACCTGCATGCAGATCAGAAAAAGAACGAAACGACTGAAATGCAGACTGTACCTTCCTTATGTCATAGGTGATTGTTGTGCTTATTGCTCTTGAATGAATGGATATCACCAAATTGTGACATTGGAGACTCCTTTGAAAACACACATTTAAATAGCAATAAGCTTAATAAACAACACAATGCAAGATTACACAGGATTTTTGTGTGGAGCATCTGACGTACTGTACAAGTCCCTGCGTGAGCTGTTGTTAAAGGCTTGATAGCTTCCTAGAACAAGCGCATTTCAGTGAAGCTGTTTCAAATCAGAGCTGCTGTTACGGTAAATTAACACTTTCTGATCAATAAAAGTGGAAAACGTAACAGTGCTGTGGTACGGGACTTGCTAATGCTAGTACTGGGAGATTGTTTTTGAGAGTATTGCAATTCTGTACTCACCTTCTTGTTCGCAAAAAATCTGATTTCTGTCTGTTTGTGTGTGTTAAATATTTTTGTTAAAGTTGCATCAATTATTATCTAAACTGTTGATTACAGCAGGTTTAATTGAAATTGTGTTAGCAAACCTAAATATGGTGTGCTCTGATTGCGCCTATAAGTATTACATGAGATGTGATATGATTTACCCACCACCAAAGTACGTACACCCCAGCATGTACTCACAGAATGGCCGACACACAGGCATTTACCGATACACAGTGAGATTACTGATCCAAAGACCTGCCTCAGCCGTCCTCGCTGGAGTGGTCGGAATCGTCCCAGTCCAGTTCCGCCCATAATGCTTTGGCCCTGCATGTGGCCCTGCGAGCCTGCGGGAGCGTGTTTCTAGGCATCAGGGCCACGCAGGCAGACATGCCTGACACTCGGCTGTCCAGAGGGACGCCGCTCTCCCAGCAGTCTTGCTCGGGATTGTAGATATGCACGTACTTCATGCGACTGCCTTTGTCATGTGACCTGCCACCCAGCACGTAGATACGCCCGTCTAACACAGTCATGCCAGGCTCACCGTGTCCCGCAGGGAGAGGACACACTACAGACCAGGAATTTTCAGCTGGGTTATAGCACGCCACCTGCAGGAACGTGAAAGATATTACCACCTCGAAACTCTTAAGGGTTCTCCCTTTAGGTTTACATTTACTTTACATTGACTTGTACCTGCCATACGGTAATTACATTTTACTGTCTTATCTTTACACCCACTCACAAAACTGAGTACACCCCTCTAATTTCAGCAAACATTTTAGCACAATACTATACGATACTATAGAATACGATACAATACTATACAATACTATAGAAGTGAAACTTGGATATATATCAGAGTAGTCAACGTGCAGCTTGTATAACGGTACAGATTTACTGTCCGCTGAAAATAACTCAACATGCAGTTATTATGGTCAAAACAGCTGGCAACAAAAGTGAGCACACCCTAAGTGATGACAGCTGTACATCTTTAACCCTGTAAAGTCACATGTGAAGCTGCACATTAACTACTCTAAAGTATATCCAAGTTTCATTTCTATAGTATTGTCCCTTGAGAACATGTAAATAAGTGGTTGCTGAAATGTGAGGGGTGCACTCACTTTTGTGAGACACTGTATATTACCAAGTGAATTTTCTTCACAACTTGGGATGCCGGTCAAAAAACTTTGAACATCTGAATTTTTTTATGACTGATTACAGTTTGATCACTTTGAACGGCACAAAATAGAAACAAAGTAAGAAACAAAGTAAAAAAGTAATTTTTATGATTTTAGACTTTCAGATGACATTAGATCTAGATAGTTGATTTTCATTATTAATGTTTATTACGCCATTACAGAGCATGTTAGTCAGAAAAAAATAGGAAAACTATAGAAAAAAGCCTAACCAGTGATTTACAACAATCTATTTAAAATTTAAACTAAACAAAAAACCTCACTTCCTTCACTTCGACAGCACGAGCAGTGACTTTAACATCTACTAGCCTTGAGGACGTCTCGTCTGTAGCCGCAGCCGTCATTGCTTCCACCGATGACGTAAGCGCGACCTCCGCACACCGCCATCCCGTGCCACGCTCGCTCCACAGGGCCCTCGGCGCACGCGCTCCACTGGTTGGCACGAGGGTCGTAGCAGTAGGTCTCCTTCAGGTAGGCCATCCCTCGTCGGCCACATGCGATGTAGATCTTCCCGTCGAGCGCTGCTCCGGCATGCGCGTACACCTACAGGAATTAACCGTCAGCCATATTCGAGTACATCATCGAGTAATACAGTAAATCTTTCATCGGGTCGTACAATCACGCATGCAGTGGTAAAGCGGCACATAAGATAGCAAGCGTCACACGTGTGTATCTGCATCGCTTCGGGGTCTACCTCACGCTTGAGAGGGGCCACATACTCCCAGGTGTTTGTCTGAGGATTATAGCGCTCCACACACTCTAGCTCGACGCTGTAGTCACGACCTCCTATGGCGTAGATGCAGCCATCCGCCACACACACACAGTGGTCAGCGTGCTGCTGCTGGAGAGGTTGAATATCACACCAGGAGTTGTGTCGGGGATCGTATCTAGTTAAGTAAGCCAGACTCAGGAAGTCTTAAACACTTAAAGAGCAGATACACAGATACACCGGCGACGAACACAAAGTGTTATTATGAACGAGCTTTAACACTACAGACCTATTTCTTTAATTACTGACGTGTTAGTGCAACCAGGCTGAATGTTGATCTTCAGGGTTTTAAGAAGCAGCGATAATGATTGGATTATTGATTTAAAAAAAAAAAAAAAAAAAAAAAAGAGAATCTACTTTCACTTGCTCACCTCCAGCACCGTGACTCAGCTCTGAACCCGCTCGTGTTGTTGTCTCCTCCCACCAGGTAAACAAAATTATTTAGCACCGCGATGCCCATGTTGGACATACGGGGTGCGCCGTCTGCACCGAGGTTGCGCCACTCCGCCCAGGATGGGTGGAACACCTGGAAACGCTCGTCGTTGTCGGCGAGCACGCCGGACGAGAACATGCCTCCGAACCCCAGTATGCAGTGGCAGTTCGAGCGTGGCTGGCTAAGCGCGCTCTGCATGACTGGCTGCCAAAGTTTGTTGCTGTGGTAGCGCAGGGCAAAGGAGACGGTGTTCCGTAGCTGGCTTGGCTCCAGGCGGTTATGGAGGCGCTGCAGGGCGGCTTGCTCCATCAGACAGAAACGCACGGCTTCCATCATGCACATGGGCTCCTGAAGACAAATTCACACCGCATGAGCGAACGATTAAAAAACGCCTTCTGTGTCGCCTGTATATCACTTCTGAAAATATAAACTAACTATAGTGTAATTACACGCAGCTCAGGTTCATATCTGTGTGACTTGATGCAACACGTCTCACCTGCAGGGACACTTGGTCCTTCTCCACCTGTTCAGGGCTGTAGTAATAGTGCAGCGCTGCCTCAAACACCTCGTTCTCAGAGCTCACGTCCAGCTCGTCACTAGACAGCACGTTGAGGACCTTCTCGGTCGGCAGCTGGCGGTACACGGGTGTGCGCGAGAAGGTCTGGATGTTCTTCAGGAGGTACGAGTGCACCTTCTCGCCGAGCTGCTCCAGTCCGTAAGCATCGGCGAGCTTCTCCACCTCCAGGATATTATCGTTGTCCATCCAGGAGAAGAGGAACTCACAGCAGAAGCCAATCACATCCTGGACCTAAATAAATTAAAATCGGTAGTTTAAAACACTTATAAATTCCATTATGAACTCTGTGATTCTGCACTAGTTTAATGTTGATGCTTATCTTCACACAAATCTGTTTTGATTTTATGAAGCTTTTTTAGTTTTAATACAATTTCTGGTTTGTGATTTACAGTTTCACCTTGGATTATGTTTTACACAACCGGTTTAAACATACACGATACTGAATATGGTGACGAAAACAACTGGCATGACGGAGTTCATGCAGTTAACTAGATCATATTTCCAAAGCTTCATTAAAGTTCGGTGCAGAGACCGAGGAGCATGCCTGCTGGAAGAAGGCTTTACCTGCAAGAGTGTCGCAGCACACAGCACTTCCTGCACCGTGTCCAGATCCAGCTCCAGCTCAGACGTGTAGATGAAGTCTAGCAGCTTGGTCATGGCTGTGTGTGTGACTCCATGAATGGGGATCTCGGTCTGCTGCATCTCCCGCAAACCCCCAGCAAACATGCCTCTGAACAAGGAGGAAAATAATATATCAGTATACACAGGATGCAAAATTTTAAAAATATTTCTAGACAAAAATAAATTGACCACTAAATTAATATTGTTTTTTTTTTTTTTTGCGGTGTTCAAATGGACTAAGGCTGTGTTTAAATGCAAAAAGTTTTGTCCATTTGAATAAAATCCTGAAATCCAAATTTGTTTTCTACAGACAGGTAAAAAGACACACAAACAAAAAAAACATACTGACCTGAAGTAATCACAAGAAGCAGCCAGGAGAATGCGATGAGCTTCAACAGGCTTCCCTTCCACCAATAGAACCACGTCGAACAATATTCCTTCTTCACGCAGAGCCAGGAGTCCTTCCATCAGGCCTTGTGAGTGTGTGCTGCTGCGGTACTTCTGCTTGACGCTCCTCCCAACCTGTCCTGCCCCAGCCGGTGCCAAGTCCATCTTGTCAGCCATCGCTGCACCACTAAACCCAAGACCGCTTGCTGCTGATCACATCACCTTACTCTTCTTATGGTATGGAAGGCTTATATGTTACTGGAGGATGAAGTGGAAGATGATACAAGTGATCAAACATTTTATAAGGTTGTTTTAGAGCTGGGGAAAAACAGCATGGATAAACGCACACACAACAGACAATTTGCGAACACCAATTAGTCTAATCTGTGGGAGGAAACCAGAGTACCCGAAGGAAACCCACCAAACACAGGGAGAACATTCAAACTCCACACGCACACAGATCTGAGACAGGCAAACGAACCCTCAACCCTGGAGGTGCCAGGCCACAGTGCTAACCACTATGCCACCATGCCACCTTTAAACATATCTTGTTGTATTTAAAAGTAAGAACACTAGTTCGATTCCTGGGTGATGCTGTAGCCTTTTGCAGCCGGGGGCCTGGAGAGAGCTGACTGGCTGGGATGGGAGGCACTCTGCGTTTTCACATCAATCGCGGCTCTATCAATTCACAGGGGTCTTTGAGCTCACACAAGCGGACTGAGCAGACAACGCTGTCCTCCAAGCGTCTTACACCGCCCCTAGAGTAAAAACATGTTATAGTCTTCAGCCGTCCCTGACTGGTAGAAGTAGACTTGATGGGGGAGTGTCCTAATGACGGGTGGGAATTAGACACATCTAAATTAAAGAGGGGGGTTAGGAATGGTCAGCGCTAAAATGCCCCCCTGCCGCGGATTGCCATACATTGTCTTTATCAGCAATTATATTAGAACACAAATTCATAAATTCACGTGACAGCCGTTGAGACCATTTATACACATTCTCATATAATGTTTATTTTGTGGCACATTCATTTTGCAGGGGTTTGTCATGTAATACAAAAATGTTTACACTAAATACATATTGTAAAAAAAATGTTAATCATCGCTTTAACATCTTTATACATGAAATATGACAAGATTCCAATGAATAGATAAACGAATTGTATTATAAAATAAGCAATATAAAAATACACATGTTCTCACTCACTCACTCATCATCTATACCGCTTAATCCTGTATTCAGGGTCACGGGAGCCTGGAGCCTATCCCAGGAGACTTAGGGCACATGGCAGGCTACACCCTGGACAGGGTGCCAATCCATCGCACAGGGTGTGTGTATGGCACACAGACATACACACACTCACACACTACGGGCAATTTGGGAACGCCAATTAGCCTAACCTACATGTCTTTGGACTGTGGGAGGAAACCGGAGTAATATACATGTTGTATATGAAAAAATGTATATATACACACTCACTCATCTTCTATAACGCTTAATCCTGTATTCAGGGTCACGGAAGGCCTGGAGACTTTTAGATTGTAGTGCATAACACCAATATAGTAGGGACGAGGGTTTGAGCAGTGGGCTGCAATCAAACCAGGGCCTTCCGCACGACAGGCGAGAAACCTACCACTGAGCCACCAACGACCAGCTCCACCAGTGCATATTATATGTACTACATTCATTCTTCTGCGTTTAAATAATCGCTCAGGTCCATATCACGATTCAGATTTTAATATGATTACTTGTGCAGCACCTGTCATTCTTTAGACTCGTGCACATGACTATACTCATGCATAAATGCCCCAGTTGTTTGGTGGTGGTGGTGGTGGTGGGGGGGGGGGGGGTAATGTAGTCAAACCTGTAAGGAGAATACAGCACTTCAAGACAACGCTGCTAGGTTACTAAAGAAACTTCCTGTTTATCACAAGCCAGGAGGATTTCAGGCTGTGTCCCAATCCCCTTCCCTTATAGGTAGAGCGCACTGGGAAGCCTGTTACCCCTGCCCTGTGTATAGTGCACTTCACAAGTGTACAGAGGTATATGTGGATACAGCAGGTTACACATAAACAAGGGGAAAAAATCACAGCGCTGCTACTTTAATAATAATAACAATAGATACATACATAGGTAAGGAGCATGCGCACAACGCCTGTTTATTAAAACATTCATTACTCCATTTTGAAATGTTTATTACGGCTGTCATAGTGTCCAATAACGTATGTGGAGTTTAAACATTTCTGGTATAAAAAAAAATTAATTAAATAAACAATTAAATTATATATATATATAAATATATATAAATATATAATTATCGATATACCAAATACGTTACTGTTTCTTATCGAATAATAAAATAACATTCCAGAATGATAAATAAAGGTGAATAAATAAATAGGGAAGAGGAAGAATTAAAACTGATACCTTGGATAAAATATTAGACATTTTGGAGTCTCGCAGGCGGCAGCGCGTTTGCAGCTAAGCTAACTTTTACTTTCAGACTTCCGCGTGACGTCACGTACAAAAACAACACTCACTTCCGGTATGGTGGGACAGAAAAAAAAAAGAAAAAAAGAACACAGCCACGCGCTTTTTGAACACATCCAGCTGTGATTGGTCAGACTAGGTCTAAAAGTAACATTATTATTTAATGTTAAAATTAATGACATTATTATTATTATTATTATTATTATTATTATTATTATTATTATTATTATCAGTGGTAGTAGTAGTAGTTATCAAATCAGGTCATTAATTGTGGTGGCATGAAACATAAATAGATGGATAGAAAAAAAAGGAAGACTGCTCAATAATAAAAACTTATATAAATACGAGAAATTTAGTTTGTGGCACCGGTGTTTGCACAGGTAGGTACAGGTATGTACTGTATATGTATAGAGAATCTTGGGAACTACTGTACAATAAAGTTTTATTGAGTATGGGTTTGGCTTATTCTTTAGCCTGGAGCTTCTATCTATCTATCTATCTATCTATCTATCTATCTATCTATCTATCTATCTATCTATCTAAAACTCAATAAAACTTTATTGTAGTTCCCAAGATGTAATTTTTAAAACATATATTTATTTAAAATATTTAAGTAAAATATTCATTTTGCTCTCTCTCTCTCTCTCTCTCTCTCTCTCTCTCTTTAAATATATTGTGCGTATCCTGTAACTTTGAGCTGATCCCTGGGGCTTGGGGCACTAGCGTTGCCAATCCATCACAAGGCACTAGCTCGCATGCATTCACACGCACAGGGAGAAGATGCAAACTCGACACACACAAAGACCCGAAGCAGGAAGAAAGTGCGAGGCCACAGAGCTAACCACGACGCAACTGCGCTGTCTAATATTTATTCTTGTTAAAACATAATAATCAAATGTATAATTATAGTTCAGAAGATTACTGGTACTGATTGTGAAATAAAGTTAAACTGTGTCCACATTTAAATTCATTAATTCATTCATTCATTCACTCTTTTCAATGAATCATTCATACATTAATCCTCAGTACTATTATCCTGGTTTGGATCTGAAACACTGGGTCTGAGGCACGAATACACAATGAAAGGGACATCATTCCATTACTGGACACTAACCATGCATTCATGCACCCATTCACACTCAGGGGGTAGGTTCAAGTAACCAGTCGAGCAGCTAGCATACTTTTGTAAACCTGGAGGAAACTAGAAAACCCAGAGGAAACCCCTATTGGTAAAGAGAGAACAGGACTCCATGCAGACATTAACTTAAGCTTAGGATCAAAATGGAGACTCTGGAGTGTTACCTACAAGTGGAAGGGTTAATTTACAAAAATGGATATCTCTGTTTTAATAAATTGTCACAAATTAAAATCTTTTTATTATGCACTCTAGGAAATACCAATTAAATTGGTGTAGGGTTATTTGTTTTAAGAAAAAAAAAATTGGAGTTAAGATTCAAAATGCGGCACATAATTATACACAGCATTATTATTACATAAGAATGGCATTTGTTTGTTTTTGCAAATGAAACTTTCAGAATAATCGTTGGTCTTTACACTAACAATGATTGTGTTGTTGTGAAATATGGTTAATAAATAAAATTATATTATCTTGGTCTCATTAACAGAAAGATAGATAGAGTACTTTATTAACCCCAAAAGGAAATTGTAAAAACTGTTAGCTGAATTATAAGAATAATACAGATTGAATTGGAAGTAAGCGCTTTGTAGAGCGCAATAAAAAAAATCATTCATTTATTTAATTTCGGTTGTCTGTTCTGTATAATAGAGCAGAAAGACATGAGGGCATTTCATTCATGCTTAAAGTTCCTTACGTGGTTATAACATTAAATTGTCAGTAAAATTAAAGATAAGTTTTATTGTTAAAAATATGATCTTTTGGATTATTACCCATTTTGCATTTTTGTTTGTTTGCTTGAGTATTTGCTTAATTGTTTGTACAGTATGTTGGACAGTATAAGTGGCAAACGTATTTCTTCTCTTTGTCCAGCAGAGGTCACTCTTTACATTTTTTTCCTCTAAACAGATTTTGAATGCATTCCTGTTCCAAAGCCCTGTCCACACCTACACAGCATGATGTAACATTAATAATAGTATATTTTGTCAGCATATCTGATGCATAAATAATATAAATTGTGTTTTTCTGCTGAGATACTTACAGATTGAGGTATCCCATGGGAGAGGGTTCACAAATGCAATAATTAAATGTGCTTTTTTTTGACAGATGAACAGATTATCATGATGCACGCTTTCACAGAAATGTGCAAAACATGTTCTAGTACAGAAAGACAGATTTTTAATATTATACAAACTAATCCGATTCAATAAACTGCTGAAAAAACATTGTCATGTTCGATCTTCTCACAGTAAACATTATTTGGCACATTTACAGGAAACACATTAGCTTTAATTACTTTCAGTTAAATATTTTTTTTAGGTCATTAAACACCCATTGGTAGCATAAGAAAACATTTCAAGAACTCATCTGAATAAATTGCTTTGATTGAATCCTGGACGAAACTCAAGTCCGAGCACATTGGTGCATGAGGGTGTGTTTTTTTTTTCCCCTTCCTCTTTTCAGATAAAATGCCATCCTGTTTTAGTATGTCTCCTGCATTTAGATTGTTCTTAAAACCATTTCAAGCAGTTGATGTGATTATTGGTTCTACACAGCCACTCTGTGGGCTTTTATTACCCCATAACTAATGGGCCATGGTGCTCCTATCAGCCCAGTGCCTACTCAGAGCAGTTATAAAAGCTGACATATGTACCAGCTTATGACAGGTCGGAAATCAATAAGGACCACATCGAGAGCGGTGTTTGCTACAAAAAGAGGCGGAGGAGGAAAAAGAAAAAAAAAAAACACACACACACACACACACACACACATCTCTAGAGGTTTGTGCTGAACCTTAAATGGCTCTCTTATAGCTGCTGGCTGTAGAAAGCGAGCAATCTTTTGTTATGTGTGTTTATTGCTTCAAGCTGCACAGAAAAATCAAGTCTTCTTCAGCTTGTTGAAAAGAAACGTTGACCCTGAACGACCTGCTCTTAATCTGTGTAATTGACCCTGTGACATCCAAGATCTATTTTGTAATGAAGATCTGAGTGGACTCTTTTTTCTATGTAAATCTTGTATATTTTCACAGCATTACCCACACTGCCATATGAATCCCACCTACTGCTGAAGGTGCCACTGGGATTTAGCCCTCGGGTCATCGCTATTTAAAGAGGACAGCAGAAGACCTTTGTTTTTTATTGTTTTTTGTCTTTTGGCTTCTTTGCCACAGGGGACCATCTGATACTTGGCATAGGTTTGAGGCCAGATGCACTTCCTGATGTAACCCTCCCATTTTTATCCGGGTTTGTGACCGGCACTTCATCCCCTGTGTCTGGGGTTTGGGCATTTGGTGGGAATCGAACCCAGGCCTTCCGCAGGCCAAGATGACAAACCTACCCCTGAGCCACCAATGCCCACAAGCGTTTGCTCTTTTGTACTGTTCTTTATTTGTTTTTAGGGTTGTTCAAAAAAGAGTCTCATATGAAACATCAACGTAACTTTACGGACAATTTCCTCTCATGACATCAGCATGAAGTTCTAAGCTCTAAAGTTCTCTCAGTCATAACATACAAAAAATCCTCAAAATAAAAACCAATCCTCAAAATAACATTAAAGTACATGTTTCAATATAAATTAAGTATTTTTGTATCGAATTTTACTTTTATTGAGTGCATTCTTGTTATACACAGCTGAAGAGATGCCAAAGTTCACTTCAAAATGTGACATGAAGTGCTTATTAACAGTTCAGTGTGATATAAAGTGCTTATTAACACTTTAATGTGACATAAAGTGCTTATTAACACTTTAATGTGATATAAAGCGCTTATTAACACTTTAATGTGATATAAAGTGCTTATTAACACTTTAATGTGATATAAAGTGCTTATTAACACTTTAATGTGATATAAAGTGCTTATTAACAGTTTAATGTGATATAAAGTGCTTATTAACAGTTTAATGTGATATAAAGTGCTTATTAACAGTTCAGTTTGATATAAAGTGCTTATTAACACTTTAATGTGACATAAAGCGCTTATTAACACTTTAATGTGACATAAAGCGCTTATTAACACTTTAATGTGACATAAAGCGCTTATTAACACTTTAATGTGACATAAAGCGCTTATTAACACTTTAATGTGACATAAAGCGCTTATTAACACTTTAATGTGACATAAAGCGCTTATTAACACTTTAATGTGACATAAAGCGCTTATTAACACTTTAATGTGACATAAAGCGCTTATTAACAGTTTAATG
>JAAGKR010012606.1:0-16035 GCA_011419295.1 Clarias macrocephalus
TCACCTGCCATCATCTGCCCCTGTTTCTCACTGGTTCATGCCTTAAGACAGATGATTTTTATTCTTCATAGGTTTTAATGAGTCATGCAATAGGTTGCTGTGTGGTTAGCAAAAAAAAAAAAAAAAAAAAAGTCCTCTAAAACTGGTCAGGTACAGGGACTGGACTGAAAACGACAGTTAACTGAAAAGTCCTTCAGGAATCCTGAAGAACTATTGCTCAAGACTACATTATGAAAAAACAAACAAACAAACAAACAAACAAAAAACAACAACAAGAAAGTATTGCTCTACTGGATATAAACAAATAAGGGAGGCGGGGGGGGGGGTGAAGACTTTTGTACGGTAACATGACTATAAAACGTAACTGAACAGAATTTCAACGTAGTGCTTTTATAAACCCTATAGTCGAGGTGTTTCGCTGCTCAAACTGTTTGAAAAGCGTCTGAGTGCTGACAGGAGCAGGAGAGCAAAAACAGACAGAGTTTTTAATCACTTTCCAATTAGCAGCATCATACGAAAAATAATATGCAAAGTGTCATATTTGACACGTACATGTAAGGCACTTTAATGTTTTTTTTGTTGATTTCCCCAGTTATAATATTCAGTCTCTCTCTCTCTCTCTCTCTTTGTGCCCAGGCATCCCGAATGTTAACTCATGAACTGCATACTTTGGCTTAGTTAAACATACAGTGACATTATTTTTCATTTATATTCACGTAATGGCATTTCACAACATCCTGGGCGGTTCCAGCGTTCTGCATGTGACATTTTAAGTCATGCAGGACTCAAGTTCAGTCAATGAATCGATGAAATAATCTGCATAAGTTTTAAGGTAACGTCTTTGGCTGAAAAAAAAAATGTTTTTTTTTTAATAATTTGTTATATACACGTAATTATTTACATCATGAAAAGATGCTGCATTTTATTAGTGTCATGGATGTGACATCAAACAGAGAAACTTTTATAACTGAGTACGGCTTTTCTTCAAACTCTTTGAATTTTAAAGACAACTGCAGGAAACTTTAGACTTTATACTAGGAAAGAGACCTGAATGAACAACAAAAGTGGAATGAATGATTTAACTGCGCAGGGAACACGCTGGAGAATTGAACTTTTAAATATGAACCATTTGGAAGAGTAATTATAAATAAACAAGCGATGAAATTGCTTTTCATAGGCGTTCGGGTCAAACTGGGACTTTTTTTTTCCTTTTTTTTTTTTTAAAGCGACTGAGGTTTACAGAAGCAAAATTCAAAAATCCCACTTTGACTCGAACGCCCCATAGTATGAAATCACAGTACTTTTCTATCTCGTTCTTTTCCTCCCTTTTTCTTTTTGATGCTCAGTGTTTAAAATTACACGTAAAATTTGTTTGTTTGTTTATCGGTTTGTTTGAGAAAAGCTCTTTTTTGAGCAGTACGAGATGTGTGAAGGTTTCCAGGCTTTTCGATGCACCGCAAGGCTCGTCCCTCTTCGCGGACAACATCGGGACAAAAAGACCATCAGACCTTTTCACTGGTAAAGTGGAGGAGATGAAAACAAAGTACACACACACAAGCACAAAGAGGGAGAGACAAAACCCGAGGAGGGGGGAGGCAGACTAGAGAAAGTAGGTAGAGACAGCGTATACAACGTATAACGAGAAAGAGAGATGAGAGAGAGAGAGAGAGAGAGAGAGAGAGAGAGAGAGAGAGATGAGAGAGAGAGAGATGAGATCAGAATGATGAGAAGTGAGTGGAGGGAACAGTGCGTTATAAAAACACACATAACTCTCCGGCGGAGGCAGAACAGACGAGCCCATCCGTTACACCATTACTCCTCCCGTCTCCTTCCATCCCTCTCTCTCTCGCTCAAATCCGCTCCGCCGTTTGCTTTATTGCCGTGACTTGTCTTTCTTTACAGTATTGCCCGAGCTATTAAATCTCTCTGTCTGTCTCGCGCTATCTGTCCATCAGCGTCTGAAACAGAAACATCCATAAAGAGCCGAGTGGATCTCATCGTAAAGAGAACTCTAAATAACACACACACACACACACACGCCGGGGAGTGTCATTACAGTGTGTGGCCTGATCATATACAACACAACAGACTACACACACACACACACACACACACACACACACACACACGGATGGTGCTATAGGTGACCTCAGCAAACTCCAACCTGGAGACCGCAAAATCCAGGGCAGCTGCACAAACGCAAAAGCAAACGGCGACACAAAACCATATAGGGAGCGTGTGTCGACACACACGCGTAGTGTAAGTACATGAACCTCGCACGCTCCACAAACTCAACTGTTTACATAATGTATGTCTGTGACGATTCTCGGTCATCCAGGTGAGGTTGTCGGGAAGTTGGGTCACGTCAACTGGACGACTTCTTAGTTTAGTAGAAACGTTTCACAAGTAGCCTCTTCAGTCTAAGCTAAATTGAAACAAACCTCGTATTTAAGTTCTCCAAGGTCAAAGGTTCCTCCCCTATCTGAAACGGCTTGTTATGTGAACAATGGAGAAGGGGAGAGGAGAGAGGAGAGAGATGTAGAGAGAGCCGTTAAGGTGTGATGGCCAGAAAGCCTTAAGTGTGATTTTCTTGGTGGACGCGTGAAGAAGTCTTGATCTTTCTCGGGATAGATGAAAGGGCATAATATGTGAGTAATCGAGCTCAAAACAAGCTCCTGCACTCATCAGTTTGAGGTCTATACACTCCTGCTCACATCATCCTGATGTCTTCAAGCTCATCTCCTCACCATACTAATGGTCCACATGCTTTTCTTCGCATCATCCTGATGTCTTGAGGAGTAGATGCTTCTAGACCATTATTCTGAGGCCCACAAGCTCTTCTACTCATCACACTGAAGTGTACAAGCTTCTTCTCCCATCATCCTGTTGTCCCTTTTGGTCCATCTACCATCGTTCTGATTTATACGAGCTTTTCTTCTCACCATACTGAGGGTCTACAAGTTCTTCTTCTCATTATCCCGATATCTACAAGCTCCTACTTTCACCATTCTGGGATCTACAAGCCATATCATACAAGCTTATCACATCAATCAGAGACCCACAAGCTCCTAAGGTCTACAAACTCCTACTCCCATCATCCTGATATCTACAAGCTCCTACTACCATCATTCTCATGTCTACATACTCCTACTCGCATCATTCTGATGTCTTCAATCCCTCTTCTCATCATCCTGGAGTCTAACAAACTCCTACTCCCATTCTCCCTGAGATGTACAAGCTTCTTCTCCCACAAGCTCTCACTTTCATCATCCTAAGGTCTACAAACTCCTACTCCCATAACCATGAGGTCTACAAATTGTTCTTCTTGTCATCCCTATGTCTATAAGCTCAAACTACCATTATTTAGATGCCTACAAGCTCTTACGCCCATCATTCTCATGTTTACAAAGTCCTACTCGCATCATCCTGGTGTCTACAAGCTCCTACTCTCACCATTCTGGCCTCTACAAGCTTCTTCTAACATGAATCTGAGGCCCATTAGCTCCCATGAGGCCCATTATCCTAAAGCCTACAAGCTACTACTCCCATCATTCTCAGGCTACAAGATCTTTTATTCATCAAGGTGATGTCTACATCATTCTGTCTACAAGCTTTTCTTCTCACCATCCTGATGTCTACAAGCTTCTACTCCCATAATCCTTGTGTCTACAAGCTACTCCTCTCACCATTCAGTATACTATAACCTTCTTCTCTTATCAGTCTGTGGCCTGCAAGGTCCTATTTTCACCGTCCTATTGTCTA
Organism: Clarias macrocephalus; assembly: GCA_011419295.1. NCBI lineage: Eukaryota > Metazoa > Chordata > Actinopteri > Siluriformes > Clariidae > Clarias > Clarias macrocephalus. Next base: position 3,763 of record JAAGKR010012606.1, read on the forward strand.
CAAGAACTACAAGATCTTCTACTCATCACATTGATGTCTACAAGCTCCTACTACCATCACTCTGAGGGCTACAGACTCCTACCCCCATCAGCATGATGTCTACAAGCTCCTACTCTCACCATTTTCAAATCTACAAGTTCATTTCCCATTTTCACCATCTGGGATCTACAACCTTCTTCCCATCTGGGATCTACTACTTTTACCATCTACGACTTTCACCATCTACAAGCTTCTTCTCCCGTCAGTCCGAGGCCCACAGGCTCTCACTTTCATCATCCTAAGGTCTACAAACTCCTACACCCATCATCATGAGGTCTACAAATTGTTCTTCTTGTCATCCCTATGTCTATAAGCTCAAACTACCATCATTCTGATGCCTACAAGCTTAAACTATCATCATTCTGATGCCTAAAAGCTGTTGCGCCCATCATTCTCATGTCTACAAACTCCTACTCGCATCACCACGATGTCTACAAGCTCTTGCTCATGTCATCCTGATGTCTACAGTCTCATACTACCATCATTCTGAGAACTACAAGCTCTTGTATTCATCATTTCAATCTATAAACGCTCCTCACATTACTATTCTGATGTCTACAAGCTTTTCTTATCATCACAACTTCTACAGGCTTCTACTCCTTACATCCTGAGGTCTACAAGCTAATACTCTCACCAAACTGGGATCTACAACCTTCTCCCCTCCCCCCATCAGTCTGAGGCCTACAAGCTTCTACTTTCACCACCCTCATGTCTACAAGCTCTTGCGATCTTACGATGTTGATATCTACATGTTCCTACTCCTTACACCCTGAGGCCTACAAGCTCTCCTCCTCATCATCCTGAAGACTATAAACTCATCTCATACTCTTCACATTCTAAAGTCAATAAGCTTCTACTTCTTTCATCCTGAGGTGCATGAGCTCCTTCAATCACTGTGAGATTCAACAACAATAAAGAAAGAAAATCTGTCAGTAAAGCAGGAAAACACACTTTCAGGGAAAGTCAGGAGGAAAATGTTGCGAGTGTGTGTGTTTGTGTGTGTGAGATCCTAAAATCACAGTCAAATGAAGCTGTTATTTGCTCTGTTCACGCAGGTTCCATCACTGTGTTCCCTTGAGTGCAGCTCTCAGCATTGCCCTGATCGCTCTCTCCCTGGATGATTCACTGCTACACACACACACACACACACACACACACACACACGCACACGCACACGCAAACAGAAGCCACAAGGCTTTATAGCATGATCTCTCTCTCTCTCTCCAACACTCAGCGCTATTCTCATCTGTACACACACTTCTCATCTTTTTATACACACGTACACACCTCTCACACACTGACAGTGTAAGTACTTTATCTGAGCTAAAGGGGCTGCTGTCATCGCTCTGGTTATCTTTTATAACAAACAAAGTGATTCTGCGAGTAGACAGTGCGTCATCCACTCTGTCATTAGTCATTAGCAATCACCCGAGCTACGCTCCTTATTACCGTTTGTTCGGGTGTCGCCGGCGCGAGCAGCTACAAACACCAGCATAAAAAAAAATAAAAAAAACCTAAAGCAAGGACGATGCGGCTCAAGGACAACGTCGCTGTTGCACAGGTTTTTTATTTATCCGGATCTTCGACCTGCCGTCGCTTTGTTCGTTCGTCCATTCATTTACTTATTCATTTGCATCAGAACAGAAATCCGAGTTTCCTCTTGAAATTGTGGGCCAGTAGAGCACCCCGGCATTTATCTGCTAAATAAAATGATGTAAAGAAATGATCAGAACGCGACTCTTAAAGATATAACCAGTGATCACTACTTAAAACATCAGAGCTTTTTCGTTCAAGGCTCCTCTTTTATTTCCGGTGCTCTGAGGGTGAACTTGGTGCTGAAACACCTCACGGAAGAGCAGAATTTGTAGAGATACTCTAATGGAGGTGAAAGTTGCTTAAAGAGAATCATTACCCTGCGTTCACACCGAAAGCGGCGAGAGCGTCAAAGACGCCGGGAGTCATTCATTTTCAATGGGAGCCGGCGGCGAGGGGCGGCGCGGGGCGGCGCGGCGAGGGTGGCGAAGAGAGTTGAAATCAGCTCAGCTTTAGGGTAATGAGCTATGACGCGGTTGAGCGGCAACCAATTAAAATGGAGGTCCTCCGCTTGGGAGGATTCCGCGGGATGCAGTCCTGCAACTTTTGTTCCGGCGACATTAGTTCCCAAGCAAAATGGAGAAGAGGTTGATTATTGCGATAGCGGGTGTTTATTAATTATTTATGTTATTTTAATTAAAAACAAAGTCTAGTAAGTGATTCTAATGTTATAATAATAAGAAAAATAATATAATAAAAAAATATATATATTAAATTAGACTAGCAATTCACAATGAACAGAAGCCACACCATACGAATGGCTTATAATTTGTTTATTTCTACAATACGGTTCTTTCTATGAATCAATTTCTTGTTATCTTCCACATTTTGGTCAGTCTCCATAAGATCAACGAGCTTGATTGCTTTACGGCCCCTTTAAATACAAGAAAGGCGTTCGATCTACATCAGAGCGGCCAACAGCGGCGACAGGCGTCGGCGGCAGGGTGGCGAGAGCGAACTGTGACGCTCTCGCCGCGTTCGGTGTGAACGCAGGGTTACTGGTGGCGAGACATGGATTCATCACTACGATCCTGAGAGTAAACTGCGGGGTATGGAACGGAAAGATCCTCAACCACAAACCGAGAAAAAGTTCAAAAGTCGACCATCAGCTGGAAAATTCATTAATGTTGACAGTTTTCTGGGATTCTCGGGGGCCAGAAGTATTGGAACATTATTTAGGGAAAAGGTTCAACAATCAACAGTGAGACCCTTAGTGAAGAGCTGAGGACTAAACTTTGGATTAAACGCAGAGGACCGATATCCGAGGACGTCGTGATCTCGATGCACGTCTGTACCCTTCTGCTCACACTGTCGACTTTGTTTTGAGGTGTTAAAGCGTCCTCACTATAGTCCTGACCTCACGTCATCAGACTTTCTCCTGAAAGCAGAACTACGAGGACGAAGAGTCACTTCTGATGAAGAAGTGACGACAGCGGTGCATTCACAGCTCAGACTAAATCTTTTTTTTAATGAGGGAATACGAGAGCTTGAATGACAAGAGCCAGGAGATTATGTCACAAAATTATGTATTTTTTATCTCTTGTTACCAAAGTTAATCAAAATAAATCCTACAGCCAGAGTGCAGGTACATTTTGTACTGTTCAAAGCAAACAGTGTATTCAGTATGGGATGGGAGTGACCCTTATACAATATTATCAGGTGCAGATTCAATTTGTATTTTGATTCTATAAGTTTTATAATTCCTTAGACAACCAGATTCAATATTAACTTTTTTTTTTCCCTCAGATTTGGGGATGTGTAGTATGTTGCTGGCAAAGATGACATTATAGAGCAAACCGCAGACATTATGGATGACTTCCAGTACAATATACAGATGACACAAGATCAATTTCTTTCATCTAAAATTATTACAAATTTTAATGAATTATTTTTTGAAATCATGCTCTAGTAATTCCTAAGTAAAGATCAGCCTTTATTCCTCACATAGACATTACTATGCAGGGAAATTCTTCATTCTTCGCATATCCGACCTTTTTGTTAGCAGGCTGGGATCGGAGCACAGGGTCAACCATTTTTACAGCGCCCCCTGGAGCAGACAGCGTTAAGGGCCTTGCTCAATGGTGGAGCTGGGGCTCAAACCGCCGAACTTCTGATCAGTAACTCAGAGCCTTAACACACTGAGCCACCACCACCATAAATCAGGAATGATTTATAAAATGAATAAATAAAAGTGTGGGTCTCATCCCGAGTCATCCCGGTGTTGTAAGTCCATAAGATCTGAGTTTTGCTCTATAAGTATTTTTTTTTTTTAATCTTTGCTCACATCATACTAGCATAACAAGTTTTATGCTCGAACAGTGTTTAATGAGAGATCAAAGCGTCATCCAGGGGCAACAAGTAAAGAATACCCAGAAGTCTGATGCTGAGTTTGATCTTTCTACCCTGACTAGACTTTCTGATTCCGCGCTAATCACTAATCAGCTTTAAACCCCGGAGACAGCGCTCTCCAAAACAGACAGCTGCTTTTTCAGCCCTAACATGCCCTGTGTGGCTCATAAGTGCACTTCCACACTGCAGAAGTAAATAAGATAATCAAAGTAACCAAACTGCATAACTTACACCATGCATAATGCATGGGCCGGGCCTCCCGTTAGAGTGTGATGAGACATAGCCGATGTACAATAGCCGGATGTCTGAGAGAAATACAGATCAGAGCCGTGCCGAGTTATTCAGCCGCAGTCTCGGTGACGTCTGCTGCCGTCCAGGGCATTGAGTTTATTAGCCTGTTAAGGAATGATATCATCGGGGCCGAAGCTATTTCTAGCATGCAGGAAAAGGATCAGTTGAGGAAGGAGAAAAAAGTCACACAGTCCTGCTGTGCTCTCAACTTTATCCATTAAACCCTGCACGGGTCATAAAGGGACGTTTCCATTGTTGAAATGAAGTACTAAAACCATGTCTCACTCTCAATCATTCTTTATAGCGATTATCCTGTACAGGAAAGCATTAGGCTGAGAACCCGGAGGGAACCAACCAAGAACAGGTAGAACATGCAACCTTCACACACACGGATTAAACTCTCGACCCCGGAGCCGCGAGGTCACAGTGCCAACCTCTACATCGCCACGGCAACAATTATTATCCAAGAACAGTTTTGGGGATGAACAATGCCATTTCCAGCATGATGGAGCACCTTGAGGACCATAAGACAAAAGTGACAACTGAGTGGCTCAGGGAACACAACATCGGAATTTTGGGTCCACGGCCAGGAACTTCCCCAGAACTTAATCCCACTGAGAACTTGTAGTCGATCCTCATGAGGCGGGAGGCAATTTCTCACAAACTCCAAGCATTGATTATGCAAAAATGGTCAGGATGTAGCCCAGAAGTTGATTGACAGCAGGCCAGTGCAAATCGCAGAGGTCTTGAAAAACACTGCACATATTGACTGTTTGCATAAACTTGATGTATTTGTCAATAAAAGCCTTTGACACTTTGTGAAAATTAATATTTGTCTCATTCTCAAAACGTTTGTCCACAGCTGTTAGAGTTTATTTTAGGTGCTGTGCATTGCTCTGAGCCATGGGTTCCAGTGCGTTCTAGAGTTCCTGGTGTCAGTACAGGATTAGAGCGTCCATCAGGCTTTTAGATATTAGGAAAGAGCATCTAGAGCGAGGGGCCACAATGGGTCTGATTGGCTGTAGGCCTTTGTTACAGCTAAATGAAAGGCACACTTGACAGTTGTTTGGAGACCAAGAAGTGGTCTAATTGAATATGTGAAACCAGGTGTGGCCCCTGTTTGGATGAAGAGAGATCCAAGGTTTTTTCCTCTCCAAGGTTTTTTCTAGATTATTCTAGTAATACCTGTGTGTTTGGATGCTCTAGACTCAAGCCATTAATCTGGGTTAGAAGAGTGCATCTGGAATGGTCTCTCCAGGTTCATCTCTCAAAAGAGGGTATATCTGGAATATTGACTTTGTTGCTTTTAGATTGCGCCTCTTTTACAGTCATCAGATTCGTTTTACTTTAGGTTTTAGGAAAGTGCTCCAAATAAATGCCCGTCTTCTAGATTTTGTTTCTAGCTCCTAGAGGGCGGGCCTGGTTTTCTAGATCGCACGGATCACTTCTGGGCTAAGCATCTGGAATTTAAATGGTGCTCAAGGTAGGGTCTTTTAGAGTGTATGTCTGGCTTTCTAGATTTTGAAGTTAGATTTTGTAGTGGCTGGTTTGTACATGGCATGACTTCTAGACTGCGTATCTGGATTCTAGGTCGTGTTAAGCTTGTGAAAGATGAGTGTCTCTTTTTAGATTGTGTGGCTTGTTTCTGGATTGTTTGCTGGAGGCCTGGACTGTGCTAGAAGAGTTCCTCTAGAGATCCCCATACAAGTGTCCAGTTCTAGATCATGCTCCTGTACTCCAAGCTTTTAAATTGTGGGCTCAGCTGCAAACTACAGCGCGCTCTAGGCAAGCGTCTGGACTCAACATCTGGTTACTTGCTCTCTGGTTGTGGTGTCTGAATTCTGTATTGTGTAAAACGTGTGCATCTAGTATATAGTGTCTGGGTTCTGGTCCGTGCTGGCAGGGGGGGGTGCAGATAATGTGTTTTCAGTGAGTGTTTGGCTTCCTGACTGTATGCCTGGAATCTAGATTGTTTTCTGGCATGTGTGCGTGTGTTTGCGTGTGTGTGTTTCTAAGCATACTGACCATCGTTGAGGTCCTGGAGCAGGTTCTCCTGACCGGAGAAATCCAGCCTGGCCCGGATGTTAACAGTGACAGTGAGAGCCTGGCCTGGCTTCAGAGGGAGACGAGACAGAGCGTCCTCCATGTCCCAGCTCACAAACTCCCCAAACAACTTCTCTAGAGAGAGAAAGAGAGAAAGGAGAATGAAACATGATTCCATTAAGACGGCACATGCAAATATTTTGACAGTTTCAGATGAAAGGGAAAAAAAAGAAAGAAAGTGAACAGCTGTCAGATCTGAATGAATCACTAAGAGACTCGCGAGTAGCCGTTCACACTCCTGATTCGAAGTCAGTATTATTGCTCTGTGGAAGCACCTCGTTCAAGCACTTTCAAGGACTTAAAAGTTATCTTTTATGGCATTGTTGTTAATAAATGATATCAGTTACTACTGGTTCTGTGTCACAACCTAAATTATTCCGTTCATTCTGAAAATTCAAGACTAAAAAATTAAAAACAAATTGTGGTTTACAGAAGTGTGTCTTCTTTGCTGATACACAGGCCACGCCTCCTCCACTGAGACTGACTGATACACAGGCCACGCCTTCTTTACTCAAACTGACTCATACAGAGCCCACGCCTCTTTCACAACACCGGCCAGACTGCCTTCGCTTTGACTAACTGATACACAGGCCACACCTCCTTTATTGAGAGAGACAGAAAAATATGCCACACCTCCTTCACTGAGACTAATAGATACACAGGCCACGCCTCCTTTAGTGTGACCGACTGATACACAGGCCACACCTCCTTCACTCAAGCTGACTGATACACAGGCCACACCTCCTTCACTGAGACCAGCTGATCCAGGGGCCATACCTCCTTTACTGAGACTAATAGATACACTGGCCACGCCTCCTTCACTAAAACTAATTGATACACAGGCCACGCCTCCTTCACTAAAGCTGATACAGAATCCTTCGCTGAGACTCACTGATATGCAGGCTGAGACCTCCTTCACTGAAACTCACTAAAACACAGGCCACGCCTACTTCACCGAGACTCATTAAAACACAGGCCACGCCTCCTTCACTGAGACTCATTAAAACACAGGCCACGCCTCCTTCACTGAGACTCATTAAAACACAGGCCACGCCTCCTTCACTGAGACTCATTAAAACACAGGCCACGCCTTCTTCACTGAGACTCATTAAAACACAGGCCACGCCTTCTTCACTGAGACTCATTAAAACACAGGCCACGCCTCCTTCACTGAGACTCATTAAAACACAGGCCACGCCTCCTTCACTGAGACTCATTAAAACACAGGCCACGCCTACTTCACTGAGACTCATTAAAACACAGGCCACGCCTCCTTCACTGAGACTCATTAAAACACAGGCCACGCCTTCTTCACTGAGATTCATTAAAACACAGGCCACGCCTCCTTCACTGAGACTCATTAAAACACAGGCCACGCCTTCTTCACTGAGACTCATTAAAACACAGGCCACGCCTCCTTCACTGAGACTCATTAAAACACAGGCCACGCCTCCTTTACTCAGACCAACTGATACACAAACGTTGCATTTTTCATTCCCCTATTTTATAACTAGGGGAATGAAAAACATCATCTCTGAATAACTTAGTGGCAGAAACTCAGCACACTCTACACAAAGTCTACACACACAGACACACACACACACACACACACACACACACACACACACACACACACACACACACAGTTGCATTTCAGTGACAGCGGTGGTTACATATCAGGCAGCAGAAACACTGAAGCTCAGGAACGGAGCAGAAATATCTGCTGTCAAAGCATAACCTGAAGACTGGTAATAAAAACTAAAAAATGGAGCCAGAAGAGAAGCTAAACACACACACACACACACACACACACACACACACACACACACACACACACACACACACACACACACACAAACGAGAGGATGTGACAGAACATCAATGTATAATTGATCTTAACAGAGATCCGGTTCTCGGTCTGAAAGCGTTACACAGACAAGTCGTTCATCATCTCATCACTGTACGTTTGGCAGAGCGTTCCATAATGATGTCTCATCATTCTCACTCACACACACACACACACACACACTCTCACACTCATGCGCACAGACACACGTTTTACAGCTTTCTCAGAAACGTCTCGGCGACGTGAGACGAGTGTATAAATGACACGGCCATGAAGACGACGCGGGCGATTTAAACATTAGGTTTCATTTAACATCTCTTATACCGTAAGAGCGTCATAAATCTTCTGGATGACTAAAGCGCAATTTCGCCGTCATGCCGCCCCAGACGTCTCACCTACAGGCGAACTGATCTCCTGAACTCTGACTGCTTAAATAAAATACATCAAACAAAAGCGTAAAGTTCATCAGCCCGTACAGTACAGTGCAGTACGCCCTCTTTAGGGTGTAGTAAATAACGTACAGGGTACATGCCAAGAAACTGGATAACGAGGGTAAAGGAAAAGCCTTGAAGGCTCTGTGAAGAACCATAAACTCTTTAAAAAAAAAAAAAAAAAAACAGGCCCTCAGTGGTCCCGTAGACAGGCGGTAGCTCAGTTTAAAGACTTCTACTTAGAACCGTTTCAGACAGCGGAACACTCTAGCGTAGGATTCAACCCTCACACACACACACACACACACACACACACACACACACACACATTTCACTCTATCACCCTTATCTTTGATTACTGCACACAGTGTGGTGTCCAGTTCATGTGTGAAAATGATTCCTCATGCTCCCAGAAAAAAAACAAAAAAAAAACCATCACAATTGGATTCTGCTCCGTGCCATCAGGGAAGAAAAACTCCATACTACATTTATTTTTGTACTACATGTAACGTTGTTGAGCCTAGACCTGAGTTTTTTATCCCAGTGTTATTCAGTCCACTCTTTGATCATCGTTCCACGAGTGATGATAATAGACCGTGACAGCACTGCAACGTTTGACTATATGCACCAGCTTCTAACACGACGCAGTTACTTGGAATTTAACCCTGAAACCTGGAATCTAACGGAGCTGATATGCTCAAGTGGAAATATACAGTAAATCTTCTACAGTAAGTGTCTCAGGAGCTCCAATGGTTTATTCTCCTCACCGCTTTGTCTACATATTACTGGAAAGAATTAATAAGGGGTTAAAACTACTTTCTTTTACGCTAGCTGTAGGTCACCGGCTCCATCGGTCACAAAAGGATATTATAAAAAAAATGAATAAATAAAAAAAACTGGTTAAATAAATAAAGAAACCATAATATGGTGATAATAAATGGTGTATGAAAGCGACGTCGCACTAAAAGTCATGCTGTTGTGCTGAATATACGACGCCGTCACAGCCGTGCTGATATTCAGCACGACAGCACTCCCTTGAGTGTGATATTCATTACATAGATGGTCATTATATCGCCTTCTATCCCATTCTGTTAATGATTTTTGTCGTGTCTTCTGTTCACTACTTGATTTGACTCGCTGGTGTTCGTGTTCTGTGTTACAGTGTTTGATTCTATGGTGTTCTGCTCGGTTCTGTAATCCAATGTTTAAGCTTTAAAGGTGAGGATAAAGAGACTTTATTGTCATAGTAGCGATACGGCGGAATTTGTCATTTGCTTTGTGTTTTATGTTATTGTTATTCAATTCTAATGTCTTCTAGTCCATTCCATCAATTAGCTCTACTGCATTCCGATGTTTGATTGTTTGTTCTATTCCTTGTGTTCCGTTCCATTCTTTGATTTTTGTTGTCTCTTTTACAGCCCCATTATGTTTGATATATATAGATATATATATTTTTTCCCTTTTATTGTGTTCTACGTCACTGTTCCATTCCACTATGTTCTGTTTTATTCCGTTCTCTGACTCTCGTGTTCTATTAAATTGTGTTCCATTCTACTGCTTTCTATTCCCTTGTGTTCTATTCCATTACACTTTAGTCTGCTACAACCACCGCTGTTTGTTTTTCGTCGTTGTTGCACCGGTCACGATGTCGATATTTACACATTTTTTATGAACCCTTGCGTTCGAGTCATGAACACTTAGTTTGTAAAATCAGCGCCGCTGCGCTATAAATACTGAGGTTGGAGCACCAAATCAACTTAGTGGACCTGTAGAGCCACTGAAAAAGGCAAAACTGAAAGAAAAAAACAGAAAGAAAGAAAGAAAGAAAGACAGACACGAGTGTGTGTGTGTGAGAGTGAGAGAGAGAGAGAGTTTGGGGAAGGTGGGTGTAACCATCAGTGCTTTTCTCACAGCTCAGTGCAACCACACAGTATTACATACTGTTCTCAGAAGAACTTACCGAAACTCTCCCGCCTGTGTGTTTTTGTTGGCCAAACACAGACACACAAACACACACAGTCTGATTTTAGTTACAACCTCAGCTTCGGCCTATCTTTATAACCGTACCAGCTACACACACTCTTCCTTCCTATCTAGTTAGTGAAGCATATTTGAAGCACGGGAGGGGTGAAGGGGGGGGGCAAGACTTTATATCACACAAGACAGCCTGGACTCGATGACTGAATCTGTGTCGACATTTAAAACATTGTGTCGACATTTAAACAGCTGAGAATGTGTTTAAACAGCGCCTATTTCTGTACAAACCCATACAGTGTATTTTTTTTCATGAACTCTCGTCTCTCAGAGACTGGAAGTGCCACTGCAGTCTGTCTGCTGAATAATTTACACTGCGTGTGTGTGTGTGTGTCCTTGCGCGCGCGTGTCTGAGATAACTCCAAATAAAAATTAGCTTTATTCACAGTAACCAAGCAACGCCAAAAGGAGGAAATCAAGCATACGACGCAAAATAAGCAGTTTAATTAAAAGCATTGCTGCATCCTCTGCTTAATCTGACGACGACTCGATTCTCGCTGCGTTCTGACTGTGAACCTGAAGCTCGGGTTTTACTCTGGATCGTAGAGTAGATAACCTGATTTGTGATTCAGCGAAGACATAATCGGCCTGGTTTCCGTCGTGTCGTAGATGGGTTCCGTCATCTGCAAACGCATTCATGACCAAACTGTCTGACGGTATTTGGACAATCGGACAATTTGTGTAATTTCGTCTTTGTCGACCACCACAATGGGTTTGAAATGAAGCAATCAGTGTGCGAATAAAGTGCAGACTTTCGGCTTTAATTTAAGGGGTTTTAACAAAGATACTGCATTATTTCCATTGACTTACTTGCTTACACAAGTCTCTCCATTTTCACATGCTGAAAAGTAATTTGACACACTAACAACCATAATTTTTAGGATTGAACAAAGAAAAAAACACCACAGTTAATGACTACCTGTAGTCTGGAAGCTGTAGACATAAAAAAAAAAAATGCTGAGTTTCCTCCCTTGAGCTGACTACGTGGATCGTTATGCATCTGACTCACGAATGAGTTCCGTTTCGTGAGCATGTTCGTAAGTCCGATTTGTTCTTAAGTCTGACAAAGTGAGTCTTACACGCCTTTGATACGCACATACAATGTAAAGCATACCGATCCCCTTGACTAAATCTCTGTCCCCTTTCCCCACACTGCCATCATGTGGCCAAAAACTGTAACCGCATCTATGGAAATCTCGAAGTAAAATGTTGTTCCTGCGCCTTCACATTGCAAGGAAAATCGTGGACGCCATTTTGTCTCAGATTTTCATTCTTGAGTGTTCCCAGTGGTTTGTACATTGAGCTAAACCTGATAAGTGCTTTAACGTGGCTAGATGTTGTGAAGGGGTTTTTCATTACCATGGAAATAATGCTGTGACCATCCACATTAGATTCCTTACAGCTTAACTGTTTTTGGTGTTGCTGTTTTTAGTGAGTTCACCAGTGCATTCCAGGTACTACAGGTAACTCCAGTTGTATTATCCTTAATCTGTCATGGAATAATGACGAAACAGGCCACAATTGGGACATCACAGGAACTGTAAAAAGTGCCGGTTTGACATGAACACCCCTCATAGTTTCCATGCA
>JAAGKR010012607.1:0-16034 GCA_011419295.1 Clarias macrocephalus
AAAAAAAAAAAAAAAAAAGCACCAATCACATGAGGAACAATAAAGGACTTTTCATTCAACCATTAGCACAGATTTAACACAACCTGCAGAATCACTGGTTTAAATACAAAACATTATCAGGTGCACAAATATTTAGATGTTGACTTTTACACCATATTAGATTTTGAATAAAATTCTAAACCAGCATTTCAGCATCAGAATAGGACATCGAGTGGTGTATAATACAAGGTTGCCAGATTACAATGACAATATCCCACCCAGACAGTGCTGAAAATGTTGTTGTTGGTTTTTCGGCTACTCCACCCACCCACAATAAAAACCTTCCAAAAAAGAAAAAAAAAGAAAGAAAAAAAAACGTTTTTTGGGTGGAGGGGGTGCAAATATTTCGGAAAAGGAAATTGTATATGCCTCTTTGTGGTTTCTCTTTTTTTTCCCCATATCCGACGAGAGAAAAAAAGAAATGTAGCCATCACTAAATAGAGACGTGTTTTATGCATTTTAAATGAAACCAACTAATTTTGCAAAATGTCTGACAAGTTGTTGAAAGGATTAATGGAAATGTGGCATGCTTTGTAGACAGGCATGCTTATTTTCCAGCTTGCTTGTAGTGGGAATGATATAAGGCTTTAACACTAAGTACACAGCAGGCTTTGTGCTGTTCCCCCCCCCATCAATGAATGTTCAGACAAGCTTTAACTTTAACATTACAAAGCTTAACCCAAGCATAAATATTTATACACTAATGATTTTTTCATCCTAAAACAGCCTTTATTGGCTGAAAAACATTACTCATACTCACAGGAAAGCATCACTTATACATGGCCCACTATACATGCTACATCAGTATATCACAGTCTTCTAAGACTAGTCCTGCTTGCACCAATATGTTGGCGACGTTGGCCATGACGTTATTCATAGATGTTGGCTCATAACCTATAGCTGTAAAGGAGTGCGCCACACTAACTAAAGTGTGAACATCAATTCACACGAATCCTCTTTTAAATAAACTCGCATTGCGGTGCACTTTTTGGTCGACATTGAATAGACTGAATCTGGTTGATCTAAGCTAATTATGTGAAAACACCTTTAAAACAATCAATCACACAAATTACACAGTAGAGCTGCTGATCATAGGTAGAAGACATGGGGAAAATCGATACACTGATGTATCTCAATTTTCTTGTGTGGCAATTCATGTATTTATTACCAATAAATTTATTTATGTATTATTATTTATATTTGAGATGGCAATATGTAGTAATTTGTTTATAATCCTGCAGGTGGCATGCTCTAAACTACTGACACAGTACAGCAGACTGTGTGGTAAGAGCAAATTATTTGGCAAGTTTGTTTAAAGTTGGAACTAGGGGTGCTCCGATCAGGATTTTTGGGGCCGATCACCGATCACTAGAAGCTGTATCGGCCGATACCGATCACCGATTACAGGGTCTACTCGAAGCCTTATCATGTAGCATTATTTATTTAACTATATCTCATAATGTAAATCAAGTATTGAAATTACAAGAAGAGGATTATCATGAATTGACAACTGTATTTATTGGCAAGAAACATGTGCAGCACGTCAACTTAAAACAGAGCAGCCTACAAGTAACAAGTAGGACGCGAGTCGCCGGAAGTTCTGCAAGGTCTAAAAATTAAACATGTTTAGTGTAATTTAATGTTTAGTTTAATTAAACATGATAAATTTTTTGTGCGGAAAGATGGAAACGTAATCACAGCGCCAAAACCCGCGGTTAATCATGATGAACCGTACGTACGGCCACCGAGCGTAACCGCGTAGGTGAGCGGCGCAAGTTACTGAGCTCTCCCGCTCTCTTAGCGCGAGCCAACTTTGAAAACTGCTCATGTTCCTTTATGTGATTAACCTACAAATGTCTGATGAGGTTCGTGGTGTTAAAATGACTTGGCTGCTTCCCGCCTCGTGGAATTGTCTTGTTACACAGGTTGCAGATTGCTAATGTATTGTCTTTTTCACACAACACATAGAATTGCCAGACCGATGAAGCCATTTTAACAGCGCACAAAAAAAAAAATTGTCCCGCAAGTTTTGCGTCATCTAATCGGCTTTTCTATATCTGCCATTATAGAGACTGCCGAACAAACTTCCCAAAGCTATTATCGGCTGATTATGATCGGCGACCGATCAATCGGAGCACCTCTAGTTGCAACAAAACCTGGGGGGGAAATAATTCTAAAAATATTGGATCGCAATATTTAGAAAATCGTGATGCTTACAAAACCGCAATAGAAATCAAACCTGCACCTAGCTATCATGATAATATTGCATCAGGTGGTTCCTGGAGATTCCCACCCCAAACATGTAGACTGTCGATTAGATTATTTGTTTTTTTGGTTATTGGCTTCAATTTTTAGGATAGTCTTGAGCAGCTGTATTTCTTTCCAAGGTATTAAAAACACTTAACTGTGTAAATTGCATCCATAAACTCAAAGACGATGCGATAACCTCACAGAGAGAGCATTTTGTTGGCACTTTGCAAAAAACACAGTTCGAATCTTCTGAAAAATTGGTGGCATATTTTCAAAGAAATTGTCAAGTTTAGACCATTTAATTATTATAACTTTTATTCAAATAATTTTAGGGTATGAATAAATACTGAACCTAAAACTAATCTATCAACCCAATGACTTGAATGACTCAACAAAAGACTGACTATATTGCATAATTGATTTAATTGCAAACTAGTTCAATATTTATTAAATACTTCAGAAGTTTTAATATTTTAAAATCCGTAAGAAGTATAGCTGCATGAGCCAAATCAGACGATAAGCATTAAGTGCTGCTGAATCTAAACAAAAATTGCAACTAGGGCTGTACAAGTCTTGTATACTATATAAAATAATCCATGTGATGCACACACTGAAGGAACACAGACCTATGAAAGGAGCTGATATTGTCCCTCCTATTGCCTCTGATTGACTAGCTTTGACAGTGTTGTCATATTGAGCACGCACAAGAAAGAGTGGAACTAGACAACGAGTTTGCAGAAATAGAATTTGAGCATACGAACAACAATTGGAGTGAGCGAAAATGAAATGCGAGCACAAACTATTGAATTTTACAATTATTTTGTGACAAAAATAATGGCATACGACTTCAGCTCGATCAAGTACCCTGACAGGTCTGTTCAGGTCTGCTTCCTTCTTACACGTCATGTGAGTGACAGCGGAATGTCGTAAATGAGGAGGAGAGATGAAGTGATTAAAGAATGATTCAATCTCTGGCCTGATTGGTGAATTAATAGTGTTGTGTGAATGCAGCTGAATGCAGGGAAACACATGCAAGTGAATCGCCATCATTCAGAAATAAGGTCGCATGCATGTATGAATCGAGATTGTCATTCCTGTCCTCCCATGGTTACCTTGGTTGTAAATTAAGCATTTAGCATGAAGACTCAAATCTATAACTAAATCAACATAGAAAACAATAGTAAATCAAAAGCAATATTTCACAACAACTGTCTTTCAAAAGATTTGACCGCTACTGAAATCTTGTGATCTGAGTTGAAGAATGATGTTGCCATGGAAAAAGAAAAACGAAAAAGGAGCATGAAATGTTCTGTATGGAAAACTGTATGGTTTTCACAATCTGATTCTTCAAATGACATCCAACCCCTTTAGCGATTACAAGTATCATTTCACTAAACAGTGAAACACCATACACTTATGTTTTATATACAAGTCTCTCAATACACATCTGAAAAGATAAAAAATAAATGAAGTTACTTACATATGTTTTATCAAAATCTTCACCAAACGGGTGGCTTCGACCTGCAAAATAGGGAAGGAAAAAAGAGCACCATTAAGAAATTTAATGGCGGAGAAGAAGTGAGAATTAAATCCTATTGCATTTTTCTTTTATGACTGCTGAGGGCAGACACGCAGAATCGGCAGGTGGGTCTCTCTCATTATTACGAAACGAGGTCATTTAATTGAAAATTCATCTTGCAAGATTAAGACTCCTGCTATTCAATTACTTTCCACATTCATACATCTAACTAGATAAAAAAATTTACATTATATCATGGTTAAACCTGTTATAATACATTATAGTACTATAAAGTGGCAGCAGATTATTTGGTTAAAGAGATTAACCATAATTATACACATCTATACAAAGGAACCAAAAAATGAATAAAGTGATTTTGAGAAAACAGTCATGTAGTGTAGTTGTGGCCACAGACTTCCAACATCTCTAGAGAGAAGCAATTAGTCTGTCTTAGCTTGTCTGTGACCTAGATGTCTGTCTGCCATTTGCTCTTTAGTCCAGACTCTCCCTTGGCATACCACAACACACTCCTGCTTCAAAACAGAAACTGGAATGAAAACACTCCACTAAAAACAGAATAAACCAGAAAAAGACATAACCTGCTAAAATACTGAACACACATTTGAAGATGAAAAAAAGTCAACAGCCCAGGTGCCTGTGTCAAAAATATTTGTGTACAGTCTTTTATTTTTCTTCTTTATTACTCAAGCAATGAAATGACCATACCAAACCATACATCTTACTGAGTTTACCAAAACAAATGTTTTTATTCACTAGGTTAGGTTTAAGGGTAATACCCCTTACAACCTATACTGAAGCTATAGCACATACTGTACCTCCACCACCTGCTGCACTACATTCTTCAGCAGAGGTGAGGTCTAGGAGAATAATTTGTACTGGTTGGATTAAATTGTTTGCACAGGTGACGGGTGAACATCTCAAAATCAGGATCATGTCAGTATGGAAACAAGGGACGACAAAAAAAGGAAAAAAATTTTTTAAAAAGCAACCACAAAATGGGGTCAAACCTACAATAAACGACGGTTTCAAAGTCATTGTGTGACAAGGAGTGCTTAGATAGTGAGTGGGAAATGACAAACGATCAAACTAGGGGGAAATGCCACACCAGAAAGAGGAGACTGGGTACCAATTATAGTGATTCAGTATGTAAATTACACAGAATTGAAACCCCTCAGCATGACAGTGGCTTTGGTGGTGTTCTTCTGAAACAGAACAAAAGCAAAGCATTCCGCTTCCTGTCCGGTCTTATTGTGAAAGCTGGCATCATGTTGGCCTGCCACTTTTTAAAAAACTGGTATAAAGTATGAAGGTACGATTAAACACTCAAGATTTTTATATGATGGTAAAGTCCATTTTAGTCACTATGAGTAGCAACTGATTGGACCTTCTATTGCACAAATAGTTTAGTTATTAATATTGTGCGTTACTAAATATTGAATTAAATAAATACAAAATGGTAACATTTGAAATCACCATTTCTTCTTTATTATTAAAACCCTGAAATGTTCATCATGCATCATGAAAATGCACTCAAATACTTAAACATTTGTAAAACAAACAAACCTCTACTTATAATAATACAATGTTTAAGCAAATATCGTTCAAAAGAAGAAACTGTAAATGCAGACATGATGTCTGGGAATGGAAGCTTGGCTATTGAAACTCTGATGCTTGTGAATGCAGTCTAAACAAACCTCAAGGTCTTCAACTAAAGTGTGGGTAATAGGTGCTTAAGTAGATGATTGGGAAATGGGTACTCAAGTTCACAGACATTCCTCAGAGCGGAGTACAAACAGGCTTTGGTAATAAAATCAAACCTCTCAATGTATTTAGAGACCTGGGGGTTATAACTACACTTACCAGGAACTGCGTCTGAGGCTCCAGAGCCCCGCATGCGCAGGTACATGAGGCCGAGCAGCAGGAAAAAGAGGCAGGCGGCGGTCAGGAGGAACATGGACAGGTAGTGAGCGCTGAAGCCGCCGGGGCCGGACACCTCGTCCCGTTTAAACTGCTCCAGCAGCTCATCCTCTGGCCCCGTGGCCTTCCGTTTGTGGCTATAGTTATGGTTGGAGCCCGTGTGGTTCGAGTGGTTGAAGGTGTAAGGAGAGGCCAGGCTGTTGTATGTGGAATACCGGGCTCTGAGTCCGGAGCTGAGGCTCCCGCTGCCCGCCGCGGCCTCCCTGCCGTTTCTGCTGCTACTGTTCTCCTCTTCGCCGTTCACACTCGTGAAGCGGGAAGTTTTCGGAAAGCTGCCGATCAGCTCGTCGTCCTCCCCCTGCTCACTCGCCATGTCCATACCGAGAGCGCCGGACCTGGGGTCTGTCAGCTTTTCCCGGACGCTTTTGTAAGGGGTGGACGTGAACTTCGTCACACTCCGTCTGGAAAGCAGACGGCGTCGCCTTTCCTCCTCCTCCTCGTCTTCTTCTTCCTCTTCGTCTGAATCAGAATAATCCCCCTGGTTACTGTAAGTCCCTTTACTACCGTTCAGAGTCCTCGGCTCCTCATGCAGATGGTCGGTCTCCTCTGACTCGCCGTCATCCTTATCTACCGCCGCATCGCGGTGAGAGTCCCCGAAGCTTGAATTCCCCCGGTGGTCTGCCCACCACGCCGACCCGAGCGCGCTTCTCCTGCACTCCGGTAGCCCGAGGTGAGATTTGCCGCTACTGTTTAAACCGAGGCCGGTAGTTCTGCGCGCGCTGACGGCGGGCGACTCTTGTGTAGGCCTTACCGAGCCTCGGTCTCTCCTGCCGCCGCCGCTCGGGCTCAGGCCTCCCCTTTTCTGCGGCGCCTCTGCGTCTGACTCGTCCGAGCTAAACCCCAAGACGAACTTTCCACTCCGGTCCTCTCGCTTTTCGTTCAAAGATGACCGACTACCTGGGCTCCGAGTCGAGTTCACGTGCGGGACGTCACTGGCCGTCGGACGAGCCCGGAACGCCGAAGCTCCCGCCGCTGTGTGGCCGTTATTACCGCCGCCGCTAGCGCTGCTGCTGCTGTTGACGCTACTGCCGTTTCTCCCTTTCACGCCCCGGGACCGCTGCTGTTGTTGTTGCTCCTCGCGTAGCTTTTTGAGCCTTTTTAAGTACACGGGCCTCGTGTTCTCGGTAACCGGGCCCGGAGAGGCGCCGAGACGCTTTAACTCAGAGAAAAGCTCCTCGTCCGTTAGCTGCACGGACGCCATCTTTGCACAAAACTCGCACAGAGAGCGTTACAGGAAGTGACGTACAAGTAGAAGAACCAGACAGTGAAGTTGGGCGAATACAAAGTTAGCCGAATGACGTAAGCAGAGTAACTCCTAATTCTATTAATTTAATGTGTTTTTGAATTAAATCTCATTTTTAACATAGCTGACATTAAAGCGATTTCAAACTAAATTTCTCCCTGTTGTCTCATGTTTTGTTTAGTTTAATTTCTGTGCTTAGTTTGATCAGATAAGGTGCACTTTTAGGGGGAAAATGCGGGTGTTTTAATGCAGTTCAATTAAAGTAACTCAGATTACGTTAAATATTTTAGCTGAATGTATTTGGTTAGTTCTACCATTTAAGCTGAAATAATTTAATATTAAGGTTTAATTTTCATTCAGTGATTATGAATGAAAGAACGAATACCCTAATACAAAAGTTATAAACAATTTGCTCGAATTTAAGTTTATGTGTAATTGAATATACAGTTTTGTTATTATAAATATAATTTAATATGAATACATATACATATATAAATACATTTTAGACAAACAACAACTTTTTAAAATGTTGTAAATAATTTTATATTTACTGAAATATTTATGTTACATTTATTATTTATAAAATGTTCTTTTTTTATTTTTAGAAAATGCAAAACGCAAATCTGACAAGATGTATCTATGTGTAGTGAATAGATATGGGTAGTGATTATGTGTTGAATCGTAATACATTTTGGAAACAAAATAAAAAATAAATAAATAAAATAAAAACTCCGGCTTTTATTTGAGGATATTGCCCGGTCTCAGTGCGGTGTCCCCCCCAGTGGTCAAAACTGGTCATTACAGCTGGTGATGTATTTAAAGCAGAAGGCTGCGAGGCGCCCGGACATTTCACTCCCCACACTGCACGCGCAGTGAAGATCCATTGAATGCGCAGGATTTAGACATAAAGAGGACTGATATTAAACAGAGCAGTTCACAAGGCGTGACCAGGAGCACTGTGCGCAATGGCTTTTACGACTCTTATGTTTCAGCTGTGGTTTAAGAGCTACTTTATTCTAGTTTTGAGGAGTTGGTTAGTCGGAGCTGCCCCTGAGCAGGGAAGTCTTTACATGTGGATTGATGCCAGGCAAGCAAGGATATTATTAGGTAAAAATAATAATAATAATAAGTAAATGAACATAATAATAAAAATAATTTTCATGGTGAAAAAAAGGACTGGTGTTATAGCTTTCTCTAGAGCATCACATCTGCACTTTTATTTAAGTCATCAGTTGAATTGCTCGCATGTCTGTCTGTAAGTCATTATTTCAGTCTTTATTTGTTTGTTTGCTTTTTGCCAGGTTTCGAGGAGGACATTTTAATAGTGTCCGAGGGTAAAATGGCCCCGTTCACCCACGACTTCAGGAAAGCACAGCAGAGGATGCCCTCCATCCCTGTCCATATCCACCACGTGAACTTCACCTGGCAAGTTACTGATGATCAGGTAAAGAGTTCCAGTCTGCACATACTGCACCTTTTATCTGTGCAACTTTACTGTAAAAAGGTACGAGTTTACAGAAAGTTAGAGTGATACCTTACTGTTGTATTCAAAATCTATAAAGTCTCTCAGAAATGAAAATATATCAAATAATGGAGAAGAGAAAAAAACTTTATAAAAGAAATTAAAAGCAGTAATAAGCCTGTTAATACATTTTTTTTTTTTTTTTGCTGTCATTTTGCATCTGTCTGGGTTTGAGGTCTCTGTGCATTATAGCAGCTGGATCACGGATCAAAGCGTACTGCTGCTTTATCTGCGCCTGCAGGCATGTGGCCCAAACATCCGGAACATCAGCACGTTTATGCCTGGGCACCTGTTTCCTTTTACATTTGCTTCATTTGGCAGATGCTTTTATTTAAAATAATTTTTCTAAAAAGCGCATAAGGTTTAGATTCCTGATATCTAGGATTTTGGTGGAGGTTTGAATTCACCACCACCACCCATCAATCGCCCTTACTTTTAGACTCCGAGGTCCGTTCAGAATCTCTCCCTTTTTTTTTTTTTTTTTTTTTGTGCTGTTGATACTTATTGTTGTTCGACACTGGATTTACAGTATTAGTGACGAAGTGGATGATCATGTCACGTACATTTTTACTTGCATGTGTTTCAGAACCTCCCAAGTCTGCCTGGTTTTGATGTCTTTCAGCAAGGAAATAACCAAAAGCAGATCAGAATGAATATTATTTTTAAAGGGCTACCAAGCACCACATTGAACGCTGATTTGATTTTAATTAGCAGAACCTTGTAACAGACCCCAGACATACAGCAACACAGTTCTGATGGAAGTAATTACAAACAACTTCCATGTTGTCCATGGAGTCCATGTTGAATTTTCTATAGTGTGCTTATTAAATCACAATTCATATTATATATGCGACAGTTTTGTCAAAACAATGACCTCTGATTAAATGTGCTGGGTTTAGTAAAAATGTAATGCATTTAATGTGCTCTAGAGTTACTGTAGGATCTCACTGTTTTAGAGTATTTCAAGTATCCCATATAACCAACGACTCCAGGGATCCTGGTTCGAACCTGAGCTGAGGGTACTGTATGTGTGGTGTGTTATATGGTCTCCTTGTATCATTTGGATTTTATCAGGGTGTCCTTCCTTGTTCTCATCTCACTTCTCAAGCATGGCATGTGGATTGGCATCACATCTGTGATCTAATCTCATCCATCCACTCAGGATGTGCCTATGATGGGGATGACTCAATGAATGAATGAATGAATGAATGAATGAATAAATGAATGAATTTTGTTCATCAATAATCACTCAAACCAGGTCATTCTAATCATAAAGACAAACTTTTGTGATAAAAGTGTCATCTGGAAAGAAAATAATCAGAAGCTGAACCATAATTTAAAAAATATGTTGGATCAAGGATTTAATTCTGGCTGATTTGTTAGATTCTGTCGGGTCTAACGAATGACATGCCCATAGACACTGAGCTCATAATCCACAAACGGCATGTTGTCTTAATGAAAAAGAGAGAAGTGGGGTTAAGGAGGGAGAAAGAAGTGTACAGAACGAGAGTAAAAAGGGAGAGGGTTCTCTCTTTCCTTGGCTCTGTTACTCCATACTTCAAAGCCTGCCGCCGAGGCTTAAGAACAAAGACCTCGGGCATAAAAGGCTGGCGGCGAGAGTTATCTGCGTTGGTTATTACCATTCAGCAGAAGGATTAGCAAAGCTCTCCACGCGGCCTGTGTATTTTCCCTTCATCAACCACCACCATGCTCCAGAAATCTAACTCTAATGGATAGCAGGAAGAAGGAGAAGAAAAAGAAGGAAGCAGAAAAAAAAAGTCATCTTTTGCTTTCATCTTCTTTAGGGACGTGTGTGTGTGTGTGTGTGTGTGTGTCTGCACGCTCGTATGCGTGCTTCGCCATGCCATCACAGCAACTCTGACAACTGTGTAATTTTCAAAGCTTTGAGAACATTATTTAGAGAATAAAGCCCCATTGAATTTGGAGCAAATAAACCAATCACATCCGCACACAGAAACCAGGAGGCTGCATTCACTCCTCGTAGATATATGTGCTCCTCTGTTGTGATGACTTACACAGCATAATCAAATTTACAAATCCGTAACCTCTCTTTTCATTGTGCTTGCCTTGGCCCCAAGTGCCTTCCTTCAGAAGGAGGCAAGCGGAGGCCCACGCTTCAGCCGCAGCAGCGTTCAAAACTTTTGGTATGTGTATAGGGGAAGAGCAAAGAGCATATCTTATTCCACTGCAGGAGGATTATTTCTACGAGTTCCAGAGTCTGCGCTCCTTCGACAAGGACATCATGGACGACCCCATCGTTAACGTCCCGCTCTTAGGCTCAGTACCTCACAAAACCTCAGGTGAAAAACCTCAGCATTTTCTGATAATATATATGACTAACTATGTGTGTATTTTTAGTCTGTAGCAAATTCAGACACATTTCTTTGCATGTTGTTTGAAACAATAAGTAACAGGACAACCGGTTCGAGAAATGCATAAATGTGCATAGGTGTTCGATGGTCCATACTAAACTATAGCGAATGGGTTTGTTTACCCAGTGATTCAGGTAGGCTTCCCGTGCCGAGGTGAGCAAGACGGAGTTGCAGCATTCGAGGTCACCGTTCTGGTAATGGACAGCGGTGGAAACATCGTTCTCAGGACCCCACACAATGCCATCTTCTTTAAGACCTGCCAAAAAGGTTAGCTTCTTCACACTTCCCATTTTCAGGTAGTTTAAAGAAGGAAGAAAGGAACAGCCGCATGGCAGTCTTTCATGACCTACACGTAAATATTGATCATATAAAGCATCTTAAACTAACAGGTCTGATTTATTCAAGATAAGATAAGATAAGATGAAATAAAATAAGTCTTTATTAATCCCGAAGGAAATTGATTCTCCAATGGCTGCATATTCAGAAAGGTGCGGAATTGTCTCTTTCTTTGTTTAATAATTTTTACACTAATTACACTAAGGCTGTTTTCATATTAATGCACTTGCTTTATATTAATGGAATTATTTTGATGTTATAATGTCTATAGTTGAAGGTAATTCTGAGGAACATGTGTGGCAAAAATTTGACATAATCCAAGACTAACAACACACATTGAAACACAAATAAAAGCGCAGCAATGTTGACATACGGAGACATTTTCAGTTTTCTACTATGGGAAGGTCTTCAGGACTCATAGCGTTGCTTTGTGGTTTCTCTAGAACAGGTCTCTAGAAAGTTTTTTTTTGTAGTATTAACTTCAAGAGAGAGGAAAAAGACAGGTGAGTGAATGGGTGTTTATAGCTCCTATAACATAAGGCACAGCTGAAATGAATTGGTTTTATTGTTAAGTATATCTATAACTGATTCATTTTAAATTAATCTAATTTAATAAATCTGATCTAATAAATTTTCTAAAAAAAATTTAATTCCCACAGAATATATATATATTTTTTTTTTTTATGTAACGTGTTTGGAATATAATAACTGTAACATTGATAATCATTGATTAGTTTCCCATAACAGTACTTTTTTTCCTTTATTTCCTGGTTCACATTCTTTAGTTTGATGCAGCAAATGACTTTATTTTTAGTTTTTCGCATTTGTCTGGAGAAAATGCAAAGCTGACTAAGCTCAATGGCTTTGGGCGCCACGACACAGCCTCTGCTCTCTGTCTGATGATGGACAACTAATGTTGTGGTCTGTGGTCAGACCTCAGTATAAACAGTCAGTGGATCTTGCTGCAGCCAATCTAAGCGCATCATGACAGTGGTTTTCATTAATAGACAAACGTGCAGGTATTTGAAGCATGATCTTAAAAAAAGTAAAAACTGTATCTGACAATAAAAAGGAGAGATGTAATACGGGTCCCACCGCGTTTCACACACAAAGCCCATGATGTCATGTGAAATCTCCCAGCTGCAGCCCATGACCCCCCTATCACACACTCACTCACACACACACACACACACACACACACACACACACACACACACACACACACACACACACACACACACACCCACACCTAGTGTTGCATTCCTTACACACCCTCCTCCACACACACTCCAGAGATCAAATGGTCCATCTGGCTGAGGTCTCTCTGTGGGGAGGAAGCAGCACGTTTGCCAGTGACAGCTGAAGGTGGCCTAATGATCAAAACACAGGAAAATACACCACCACCATCATTGTGAGCAGGGTCTCTGTTGTGACTGTGGCCGGAGGCTAGGCCATAACTGGACTCAGACAGGATTTGTTTTCTCGAAAAGATGAGACAAATATTCCATATGTGTTTTATTTCCATAGCAGAAGAATGAAAGTGGGTGCCAGGTTCCCCTTAGGGCAGCCGGTCAGCTGTTGCAAATATTCCAGACACCGCTACTGCTTGTAGAAAGAGAGGAAATTGTTTTTCAAACACGTCTGGAAGCTACACTCGTTTCCATGGAATGAGCTCTTAATATGACTAGAACACATGGCTTTCAGAAATGGTGTGCAGAATTAGGACGCGGCCCATTCTAGACACAGCAGTCCAGATTTAAAGGGGTCAGATTTGAAATGACATATTTGACAGACTTGCTGAAATTGTGGGTTCACCTCAAAGCCTATGGATTTCATTCGTCCTTCCAGGTACTGATGCTTACTTCCTTTGAAGGCATGTGTGTGTGAATTCAGTTGCCTGTGCAGGACCCTTAAAGTGATGGAGAAAAAAAGCCAAGAGCCCCCACCATCTCTTTATTCTCCCTCTCTCTCTCTCTCTCTCTCTCTCTCTCTCTCTCTCACTCTCTCTGAAGCAAAGTGTCCTGGCGGCTGTAGGAACGGGGGCTACTGCAACGAAAGACATGTCTGCGAGTGTCAGGATGGTTTCTATGGCACACATTGTGAAAAAGGTAAAAATAAACATAAATCCTGCACTCCTGCCATTGATATCTATAGGAACCTGACCAGCCCGTCCAAACATCTTATGCAAATAGATAGATAGAGTCTGGGGATCACCAGGAGTCGATGCAGCATATACAAGCAAGGGGTCTTTGCTTTCAGTTTAGTTACAGGAAATCACAAGTTATTGTATTTATTATTGAGTTTAGGAAGTTATTAATGTATTTGACTGGTCAGTGGAATTAAATGGGTTTAATCCAAACACCAAAAAGTAGGCCTAAGAATAATGAATAAATAATGTAAACCTCTGGAATAAAAATGGACAAAACATTATTGTAAGCATTTCAGTATTCAGTATTCTCCATAAATCTAGACACATGAGATCCATGGGTTTTATTTCACAAGCTTCAGAGCCCTTTGTCTATAATGCATCTAGCACCCTGAAGGGTCCTTCAAAAATGTTGGCAAGTAAAACCTCTTTATAAAACAAGAACCACCAATCATCTAAAGAACCCTCAGGGAACCCGTTTTCATGTCATGAAGTGCTGTGCATTTTGGGCAAAGGTGAAAATACATGACACTGATATCCACTTGTGTCTGTCTCTCAGCCTTATGTTCACCAAGATGCCTGAATGGAGGTATGTGCATGAGTCCAGGAATGTGTATTTGTCCTCCTGGTTACTATGGAGCCAGCTGTGAGAAAGGTATGGGAGAATGTACAGTAACCCTAAACTCTATACATATGAAGACTTTGAAGTGCTTAGTTAATAATTAGATTCCCCAATGCAGCATACACTCTCAGATAACAGGGTAATAAACTATACTTTTCCTTGTCACTCGGGTGCCCTCAAGGGTATACCTTCTGTACTGTTAAGTTTTGTTTAGAAATGTGTATGCAGTGTACATTTAGGTGTTACTCTGAAAGAATTTGAAAATAGAGGTATAAGTGCTGTTCCTGAGGTCTAATTATGAAGCTTAAATCAGTTTAATGATAAACTACGTTTACATTACTGTGTTAAAGATGTACAGTACACGAAAGGTATAAAAGATGTACCCTTGCTCAGTGACGAGGAAAGGTACTGTTTATTATTATTTTATTTTATTAGAAGTATATTGCACATTTAGAAACAGAATAAACCTGTAGATAGAATTATTTTGTGTTGTTTGCAGCAAACTGTAGCACTACATGTTTGAACGGCGGAACATGTTTCCATCCTGGGAAATGTATTTGCCCTGCTGGATTCGAGGGCGTCCGCTGTGAAATTAGTGAGTACAATTAAATCATATTTTAATGTCATGTTAAACGTACTTATTTTGACTCTCAGTCACTTAACTATTTCTTTAGGCTAGTCTACTGCTTTTAAAGAATGAAAAGAATCATCACTAGTCACTACTTTAAAACTGATTCCTTAAACACTTTATTTCCACATTATTTATGTAGATATGTTTATTATTTAGTACTTAACTGTAGCATTTGGCCCTAATATCCATGATATTTTTTATGTGCACAGTTTAAAACTCAACTGGTTTAGACACAGTCCTTGTCTGGTTGAGATCTTACTTACTGGACAACTACCAGTTTGCTAGCCTTAACAGAATTCTCTAGAGAAGAGAAAAGTGCGCTAGGGTGATCCACATGGTTCGGCTTTAAGTCCTATATTATTCTCTTTTATATACACATCCTTTATATACACATCTTGCTTGAAAATCACATTTATCAAGCAATCCAGACAGGTTGAGAAGTTCAGCCTTGTGTATATGAAGACCTATTAAAAAATCTTGGATAAAGAGAGAAATAAAATAATAGAGAAATAATATTAATGTTGGGGAAAGGAAGTCTGCAGAAAATATGGCTTGTGGATCAAGCCGAGATTTAATTTAAAGGATCACACACAGTTCATCTTCTGGAGGATTTTTTTGTTTGTTTATTTCTAACAAAACTCTGGGAAGAACATCATGAACGAGAGTTATTCATATGAATTGTCAAAACATTGTTACAGAAGTTAAACATGAGAATAAGGATAAAGGATGAAATCTTTTGTCATTTCATGTTCCAGGATTTGATGTTAAGGGGAAGGAAAAGCCCTGGCATTTGTTACTCCGTCGTAATGGTCACATTACCACCCGTTGTCGCCAGAGACACCCCCCAAATAAACTTGCTAACTGAAGTGTGTTCTCACACTAATGCCAAATGGGCAAGCACCTACAGGGGCAAACGTGACGTCATTATTTAGGTGTAACAAAGAGTGGTAAATTCCAATTCCAAACTTTTTAGGACTAATTCTAACACAGCTAATAGGTTAAACGAACTGTAAAATAGCTCTGGCATGGACTTCACAAGTATTTCCTAAAGCCTATGATCCATATGATTTATAAGATCCATCAGTGTGTCATTTGAACATATGCTTCAAATTAAGCAGGAGGAACATGTGACCTCTTGTGCAAATAGATAACGTGGTCAAAATCACATCAAATTGACTTACGGTTAGCTAGGGACATGAAAATAGGTCAGAATATTGAATACCAAATATATTGAACATTTACGTTTTTTGTTTTATATACAGAGTCGGTCAAAAAATATATACAAACTTCAGAAAAAGAAAAACTTGTATAAATATTTGAATACTAAATGTATTG
>JAAGKR010012608.1:2500-16033 GCA_011419295.1 Clarias macrocephalus
GAGAGAGGTGGGGGGGGGCAATAAAGGAACCTGTAAGTGTGCGAGAAATGAGATGTGAGCACATAAAGACGTGGAGGATTGATTGTGTCCGCACTAGCCCTGAGCTCGCACAGATTACTGTCACATACATGACGTCTGTTCATCTGTTTAATATTTATTGGCTGTTTAAATTTGCAGGCACCAACACGCTCCCCAACATACACAGTCAGCCGCTGCGTCTCTCGAAGCGCCCTCTGCTGGGTGAAGTGTTGACGGCTCGTTGTTCTTGCATGCAGACGGCGTTCGTCTTCCTGTCTCCTCCGCACGGTCAGCAGCCGTCTGAGGGACGGGGACAGGGCTCAGACTCGGCCAATGTGTTTGCCCTTTCAGCCTCTGTGCCAGTTCTGCAGGATGCCAGGGCCGTCATGTAATGCTGTACCGCCGCAAACCCCACAAAGCTCTCATTTCAGTAGAGCTGAGCGAGCGAGTGAGGGTTGTGTGTCTGACTCTGCTGCTTTCTCTCCCGGTGTAGTTCTCCGGGTTTAGGCTCGTTTGTTCGCCCGCACTCCCAGGCTATGGGCTCGGTGCCATGTTGGGTGTTTTACAGCTCTCAGTGATGTTTCTCTCCAGCTTAGCTAGCTTTGCTGGTTCTGTCTCCTGCTGTATGAGAATTCAAGATGTCTAGGGGCATCTGATTCGACGCTCATCCTCAAAGGAAATACTTTCTTGTATTCTCATCCTGAAGTTTTCCTACAGAATAATAATTATAATAATAATAAGTTTTTATGAGGCTAAAGTGTAATTAACATTTTTCAGGTCGTGCTGCCAGATGTGTCCACAGGTCCATCAAACTCGGCGGTGGGTTTAAGTGAAAATCCATGACATGGTCGCGTGCACTCGCACTGTGGAGGGATTTTTCCTTTCGCCCTGTGCAGTCTGTGCGCGGCAGTAAATTACACCGGGAGGATAAAATAGCGCTGACACAACATGCTCCTCAATCCTCAGCTCTGTTGACAGATGGAGAGGAAAACGCTCGACTTTCCACCTCTGAGGCCTCGTTTATAAAACACGTGTCAGATGATCAGATTCGATATCAAACGTCATGCGTCTGACAGAGTGACCGTGGAACCGGATATAATTCCCTGTAATATCAGAAATAAGAGTGAATTGAATGCGAGGGTGTTCAAGTCAAACCGGGACTCGTGATATAAACTTTCTGGTGAAGGAGTAACATTTACAGAAGGCGTCAAACACAGTCTAATGATGAGGCTCTCAGTCGCAGTAAAACATCTGAAGGTTTTTAAAGCGTACATCCCTGGATGAGAGTTATTGCAGCAGTACAGTCCTGACCTCGCTCCAAGACATTTTTGTATGTTTGGAACAGACATTAAAGGAGTTCCTGGGAGGCCGGGGGGTTTCGGGCGTGAAGCAGGCAGAGTGATGGAAACCTTTCTACCTTGATGGTGTCCAAGCGCTAGTGAGACACTGGGATAAGTGCATCAGTGTATCAGGGGATTATATAGAGAAATAAAGGGATTGTTTACTCTCAGGACTCTCAGTGTTCTGTTATTCTGTACTGTTATCAAAAGTCCCACTTTGACTTGAACACCCCCTCCCCCGTACAGTAAGTAGAACAGATGGTCAGGTGGATATTTATGGATCTACCCTCATTCAGGAGACTATACTGATCTTTAAAAGCAAGCTGAAGATTTTGCATAAAACATTGTCAAACTCAGGAAAGCGTCTCTCTCTCTCTCACACACACACACACACACACACACACACACTCACTCTGGTGTGTACGGCAGCGTAATCGGATCAGACGTCTCCCCGAACCGAGAGCAGACAGCTCCATCTTTCATCAGTGCCAATTTCATCTCAGCAAAGTAGACACCCATCATATCACTGAGGTTATCTTGCTAACTCTGAGCTAGAACACGCTTAGCTTGCTAATTAAACACCGGCTAAAATTCGAAATCAAGAAACTAGCTGGCTAATGTTTTACTGAGGAGTCGCCTGCAACGTTGATCCGCGCCTCCGCGCTTTCAGGTTCTGATGTCGTCATTGTGAAGCATAACATCCTGAACATCATCCTGAACAAAACCACAGAGTAATTGGACAGCTGATGGAGTTTGATGTCCAGGTGTGGTGGGATTCTTTGATATTTCCTGAGAAATGAAGAGAATAAAGTTCTGGAGTTGATTCCAAGTGTTGAGTTTGTCATGAAGTCCAGAGAGGTGCTGATGCAGAGAAAAGAGGGCCATCATTAGTTTGAAGAATGAATGAATAAACACGTAAAAAGAAAGCAGACCTATCAGAGACAAAGAGAGCAGAAACCTCAGGAGTGTCCAATATTGTTTTACATTTACAGCATTTGGCAGATGAGCTCATCCAGAGTGACTTTTTTTTTATCTCATTATGCATCTGAACAGTTCAGGGTTAAGGGTTCAACACTGGCCACTTGGTGGTGGTGGTGGAGCTTGAATCTTGGACCTTCCACTCAGCAGTCCAATGCTTTACCCCCTGAGCTACCCCTGCCACACATCAGAGGGTGCACAGAGACCCCAAAAACTGGTTCGTGTAGATCAGTGAGAGCACAATATGGGTACCGTGCCCGAGTCCTTCTGAAAAGGTGCTCTTGAGCATGGCGCTTGGTCACGGATCGAATCAGAAACAGAAGCCAATCGTACCTGAGCATGGAAGTAAATTGCTGTTTAGTCACAACGTTATCAGTGCCGTCTGTCTCCCCTAAAATCTGTGTGGCTGAAGATCTCTCCAATCTTACCTTCTGACCTCCACAGCTTTAGATGACACAGTAGGAAGGCACGCGAGAGCGCCGTTCGAATATTAGACATAGCGCGAAGGTTAGCTTCCTTATTCTCTTCTTCTCTTGTGTTTAATGGCGGATCACAAACCAACTAGGTGCATACTGCCACCTTCTGTATCTGAGCATGTAAATATGCAAGGGTACATGAGTATGGATAATAATAATAATGTGAACACTGGCCAGCGGGGCAGTGGGGGAGAGGGGGTGGTGTCGTTCGTTCCTGGGCACGGTACTAATCAATCGTGCCTAATGTGAAAGCTCCCTGAATCATCAATCAATCAGTTAGTCGGTTCATAAAAAGGTCAAATGCAGCACTGAGCTCAGCAACTCGTGAAGACCTGGGATAGCAGAGAAGATTACGAAAGTGGATGATCACAAGAGTCCCACGTTGGTGAAGAAAACCCCCTTCTGAAGGTCTAGAGTAGACCAGCCGTCTCTGGCTGGAGTTTGACGTGGATCCGCAGTTAAACATGAAACATTCGGGTTTATACAAGAATATGACTATTACACTTCTTATGAGGAACAAACACTCTATGGACAAAAGTATTTGTCTAAACCTGCAGAGATATTGTATCTGACGATACAATGACGATGGGGTTGAGGTCTCAGGGCTCTGTGTTAGGACCGCTCGAGTTCTTCCACACCGAGCTCATCACACCATGCCTTTATAGTCGTTGCTTTGTGCACTGGGGCGGAGTCATGTTGGAATAGAAAAGGGCCTTTCTTGAACTGTTGGAAGCAGAACATTGTCCAAGAGGTCTTTGTATGCTAAGGGGACCTGATTGAAACACCTGAATTCAATAATGAAACAGGTTTGGACAGATCCTTTTATCCATATAGTCGAATAGCCTTAATCATTTAACATTGTTTAGATAAACTGTATTTGATTCTGTGGTACACACACACACACACACACACACACACACACACACACACACACACACACACACACACACACATTTTTTCTCTCTCTCACTTCTGTGTCACTTCTGTATTTCTCTATTTTATTCCTTAGATGTTCTGATGAGTCGAGCTCCATGCCACAGTGTGTAAGTAAAGCTGGTGTGAGCTCTGACTACCAAGTACCAACTACTCCAGGTTCAGGGAGTGATGTTGCATTAACACACATCTGAACACGTTTTGTCTTTAAACCTGGTATACTGTGTAGCACAAGTTAGACAGCGTACAGACGCGTTCACCTGTGAAATCTAGAGCACTGTTCAGGAGGACATGCAGTGCGGTGCATCACTCATCACAGGTCCAAAAGGGCAAAATGTCAAGGTTTTGATCTTCTAGTCAGACACCACTGCATCACGATAAAATAAGAGTCCTTTGTGTTTTCAGCCGCATTGTTTTCCTGCACTCGCTAATCATGACGCTGTTGCACTCTTGACCTGCGTCTGGTTCAGGAGGCGTTCTGTAAGAAGCACACACTCTAATATTATAATGGCACACGCGCGCACACACACACACAGGCACGCGCACGCTTGCACATTGTGTAGCACAAGACGTTGGTATTCAACCTGAACAAAAGAGATGGACAAAAACACACAGGATGTTTGTGAGCAGAGCGGACGAGACACTTCGGGAATGTGGTAGAGCGTCCACTCCTGTCTCAGACGTCTCGTCTGCAGAAGTCATTATGACCGGCGTACTGCTCAGCCGAGGAGACGATGCTCAACGTCTCGAAGTCCTGTTTCTGTTCAGAGCTGCAACTTTTCCTGCTCAGTGATCGCACAGCTACAGCGGCTCCCACAGACACCGTTTAGATTAAAGACTCGTCCTGGGTGTTCACGGTGACGTCACGATGGCCAGTCAGGGGGAAGTGCGACTCACACACCTAGCGCAGGGTTTCTGTGATACACACGTCATGGATTTGTACGTACAGAATGACATTTCAGTTTGTGACGTCATTCTGTTGATTCCGAAGGTCTTGATCATTATTTCGCATAACTTGTCACAGTGTGAAATGAATTCCTGTCACTCTATATGTGTAGGAAAGGCAGACGCAAGCCCTGCACGTCTCCCCTGCTGTAGGGGTCCTGGGTCATCTGGGTTCGGAGCACCGAGTGAAGCGTTTCTCAAAGACTCGCTTGTTCTAGCATTAATAAATAGGCGCGTGTGATTCCTGTTGCTAAGGTTTGCGCGCTCCTCACGTGGCAGTGCCTCCCTCCTCGGGGGCGACGGGACTCGGCCCACACGCTCTCCTCCTCCCGGGCCTCCCAGTCCGCTCAGGCTAATGTGCAGCGTAAT
This sequence comes from Clarias macrocephalus, assembly GCA_011419295.1. Taxonomy (NCBI): domain Eukaryota; kingdom Metazoa; phylum Chordata; class Actinopteri; order Siluriformes; family Clariidae; genus Clarias; species Clarias macrocephalus. The sequence continues at coordinate 7,560 of JAAGKR010012608.1, forward strand.
TGAAATGTGCTCTGACTTTAAATCTTCTTAATAACCGTAATTCTGGCTGCAAGAGGAACAGCACACACACACACACACACACACACACTGGGGTACGGAGGAAAAGAAACCCCTCCCTCCAGTTCATATCCTCACGGCGGCGCAGTCACTGTACCGTCTTCTGAAACGCTTCACTCGCTCATTATTCACATTGCGTTTGTTCATCTGCTGAAGCTCGGCAAATGGCATCTCTGAGCAAACAAATGTCCCATAAAGACCAACAAGGAAGATTGATCTGCTCAGATTGGTTACAGCGCGAGGCCTCGGTTCCCCCCCCCGGGCTGGAGCCAGCCTCGTATAAATTCCCACCTTTCTGCATTTCCTTTAAACGTACTTGCATTAAAAGACTCCTTGTTAGAAAACACATTTACGAGCGCTAACACACTGCCAGCACAGGAAAGAGGAACTCGGCCAGAAGGCGTGCGTGTGTGTGTGTGATGCTAATTGTGGCCCTGTAGCTCTGACATGTTAGTGGAAGTGTTGCTTTCATTTGAGTCAGCGTATGAGAAGCTCTGGGTGAAGTTCAGCTGGTCCCGGATCAGCACTGATGTCGTCAGGACCGCGCACTGATTTCAGTTATGATTAGCATTTCCTGCTCCACCCTGACACCACCCGCTAATTATAGCCCGGGTCTGGACTGAGGATCTCTCTCTCACTCACACACACACACACACACACACACACACACACACACACACACACACACACACACACATTAGTGTTAGTGTAGGATACGGTGTTACTGTGATGTACTGTTTATTCTAGCTGTTCTGCAGTGTGTGTGTGTCGTGTCTGTGTCCATGTGTTTGTGTCAAAGAGAAATCTGAAAAAATTTGTACATGGAAAATAATAATTGCAAAACAAAACCCCTCTAACCTGAAATCCCTTTCCTTCCACTGATCAGATTCCTACGGGTTTAATCCCGCGAGTTCTTCAGGTGAAGTTTTGTATTGTGAAGCGCTTCGTCCCATAGGAAATAATGTAAATACAGATAATCCGTTCCAGCAACCCAAAATATTACCAACATTACAATCATAGTTTATCATATAAAAACTGGCAAAATATGAAATAAATAGACATTAAACATCACTTAATTATTAGTATAATTAATAATTTAGTGAAGGCGGTGCTACGCCTTCACTAAATCTTACACAAAATGCAAAAAAACCCAGGCTCACTTTACTTGGCTTTCCTCTGACGAGTTCTGAGCGTCTCCCAGACGTGCGCGCGGCTTAGCCGGTTGCTAACATGCCAAAAATGCTTCGTGTGTCGGGGCAGATTTCTTTCCGAATTTCAGTTCTTAAAGTGGAAGTTCTTATGGCGGGTCGTTCGCATGCCGAGGTACCGCTGTATTTGTACTTCTGACCCAAGTCTCCTGTGAGCAGGTCAGACAGCGCTGCGTCCTCATTGGCCAGCTCTTGTGTTCTTTTGTGTTCCTTTGTGTGGTAGATCATAAACACAATCATCAGGTGTAAAGGTTCTAGCGCTTTTCATCCAGAAGAATGCTCTTCCTCCAAGCTTACCAGATTTCAAAAGAGCTGACCAATGAGGACGCAGCGCTGGAACATCTAACACAAAGCCCTGATGTGTGCAGAAGTACAAACACAACACTGAACAGAAAGAGACGATATCGTGTGTTTATAATATTGTAATGAAATCTTCTTCTTGGCTTTTGATCTTGGCTTTTTTCGGTATCTTGCTCCCTGTGAACTCTGCACTGTAGTGTGTAGCAGCAGGTTCATGTGTGTGTGTGGGGTCTCAGGAGAGGAACCCACAGTGGTCTCCTGCGGTTGTAGCTCGTCCACCTGGTGTCTAATGGTGTCTTGTTGTTGTTGTTGTTTGTTTTTTCGCCACCGCACTTATAATCAGTGATTATTTGAGTTTCTGGATCCTTCCTGGCAGCTCGGAGCAATCTGTCTGTTTCCTCTGATGTCTCTTATCAGCACTGCGCTTCCACCCAGATCAGACGTCTCTGAAAAACTCGTACCAAACCATCTGGTAGCAACAAGCGCGGCGGTTAAACTCGGGGAGATTACACTTCCACTCCTTCTGATGTTCGATGTGAAACTCTTGGCCTGTATGTGATGGAGCGTGTTGTGCTGCTGCCATGTGATTGGCTGATCCCTGTTAAAGCTGGGTTTATAGACGATACCGTACATACAGTTACCCAGTGCTGACCGGTGGGTGTGTGTACAGCCGGGGGCAAAAAGATCTCTGAAACTTTGTTCATTTTCATGGTAAAGACAGACAATTTTTTGCAGTTTTGGGGGTCGGGGTCGGGTTTAAAGAAAGAAAAAAAAGTGATTATAATTAGAAATCACTGGTCTAGAGGAATATTCATCAAAACCATTTATATTTAAGCAAGGATATTGTTTAAGGTGTACAAAATCATACATAATTTTAAAATAAGAAGCTTAGAGTAGCATGAAGTACTACATTAAAGATCAGCATGTGACTGAGATGATACCTTGGAATGCTGTTCTTTTATTATTATATATATATATTTGTTCTAGCCGAGTTTGACGTACAGTGTGTAATAACTACTGGAGTCCAGCAGGGGGAACCAGTTCCTTATTCATCTCCAATTAAAGGAGCGATTCAGCTTGCACAGTGAACCTCTGGGTGAAACACATTAGTGTGTGTGTGTGTGTGTGTGTGTGTGTGTGTGTGTGTGTGTGTGTGTGTGTGTGTGTGTGTGTGTGTGTGTGTTTGCTCCACATTGTGTTACTCGTATTTCGATGGTAATCTACACGCTGTTTGCGTCTCACTCTGCCTTCCTTTATCTGCATCTGTAGACTTTTACTTTAAACCAGATGTTCCTTCTTTATTGAAGCTAAACTTAAATAATGCACAGACTGCATGTAATCTGTGTTAATAATAATAATAATAATAATAATAATAATAATAATAATAAATGAAGAGTTATTACTGAGCCAAGGTGGAATAAAATGCAGAGAATCATCCAGACTAACCCAACATCTGGATCTGCAGGTTTTACTGTGCTGTACTGTTTCCATGTAAAAAAAAAAAAAAACCCAAACAGCGGTTCAGACCTGCGACGACACTGCAGTCTGTTAAAATAAGAATAATTAAAGATTAAAGAAAGATGTCTTGTGTAACCAATACATTAAAGAAAGACTAGTTGCATAAGTGCTTTACAGGCATGAAATCAGACCTGGACTCATTGAGTCACGCCTCTGTGCTGTCTCACACACACACACACACACACACACACACACACACACACACACACACACACACACACACACACACACACACACACACACACACACGCGCAGCTCTCTTTTCTGCTTATTTCCTTGAAGAGACTGACTCATGGTTAGTGCGTTGATTTTTGATCACACGGCCACACTGCGCTGGACTGTAATGGTGTTACATGACATCATGAGGAACATCTGCACGGCTGCGGGGGGCGGCGTAGGGTTCGACCTGATGAGATTATTCACGTGAAGATGAAACACCGCGCAGGAGGCTGTAATAATCATACAGTAGCAGATTCATAACCGTCAATCACGGCTCCAAAGCACCCCAGGCTCCTGAACACGACCTGATCCAGGAGGTTCTACACCGCGTTCCAGGCGTCTGCTCTCAACAGTCTCTCCAGTTCATCTTTCCAAAAATGCAAAAGGAAAAACATTCAAGCTAACTTTGCTCTTTAACGTTGGTCCTTCACTGAACCTCACATTACACACACACACACACACACACATTCTGACATTTCTAACACGCTGGTTAAACCGTTACTGAGATCTCCATCATCTCCAGTACCAGTCTAATTACGCTCTCCTCTTTTTTTTCTGTTTCATGTCCTGCCTGGTTGCGTGACCCCCTGCACAGGTAAGCTTCATCTCTTTTCTATATCCTGTATGTAGAGCTGCTGTTATTGTTAACTTTTATTTTTCAAGAAGACCGAACAGGATTGTAACACACGAGTCCAGTGAACACTGATGGTGTGGTGAATCTTGTTGCATTTACACTAGAACCTTTCTCATCCTTCCTGTCCACACGTGGCCTGTCCACCCACGGCTGCTGTTTTATTCTAAAGAGAAATTGTAGTAGTGATGTCTGACTCCTGACGCTGGCTACCGGAAACATACATTACATACATAACGATGCTTAGATTTACATGTTGCTTGGATTCTTCTTGTATTTTCTTTCTTTCAGTAAAGCAAATGTGTCCAGATCCGCACATGTCCTCTGCTACTGCATTCAAACTTTTTGATGTGTCTATTCCTGTTTATTGAGATACAGTGAGGTATGACGAGACAATCACATTGACAGATCTCAGGCAGAATGGGTTTGTAGATGAGATGCCAAGCCTGATGGCCGGGTGGCATTGATGTGATGAGATCAGTGTGACATTGAGATGAGTGCAGGTCAGTAACCAGCATTACAGGGTAACAGACTCAACCTGTCTCTCTGACCCTACAGGACTTTACCCGCCCGGTCTCGGGTCTTTACCCACCCGGTCTCGGGTCTTTCTTTTACTCTCATGGTATCATCCTGGTCTCGGGACTTTTCTTGCCCGATCTCAGGACTCTCAGGCTCAGAACTGCAACTCCCCCAGTTTTGGGATGTTACTCTCCCAGCCTCAGGAACGTGACGCGCTTTATGTTGATGCTCTGTGATACTCATGTCACTGGGAAATAGCGAAACACTAGGGGAGTGTGTTCCTTTGTCACAGTGTGCTGCCCTCTGCCAACAGCATGTGGGTATGTGTGTGTGTGTGCGTGTGCATTAGAGACAGATGGTCGCCATGGCAACTAGACAGAGGTAGTGTAGAGATGGCATTGATGGTTGTGGTTCGTAATCTCTCCCTCTCGGTCTCTCTTCCTCGCTCTGCCGTTCCCTCTTTCTCCTTTATTCTTCTTTGTGGAACTGTACATACGGGATTAACATTAGATACAAGCAACGAATAGGTCACGCTATGAAGAGGTTTTTGTCTCGGTTTATCCACTGAGAGGAATCTGTGACGAATCTCACAGTACTTAGAAATTCAGCAGCGTACGGTACCTGATCAAGGTCGGGGAGTAACGGTGCACTGAGAGAATGAAGTCGGCTAGAAAAGACCTTTATCCGCAAATCAACGTTTTTGTTTTCTCCCGAAATAAGACCTCGGACATTTCAGTCTTCCTAATCTTACCCAGAGTACCCGGTCACCTGTACAGTGTGGTTTTTGTGATTTGATTTGGAATAGTCAAGTCAATTTTATTTATATAGCGCTTTTAACAATTGACATTGTCGCAAAGCAGCTTTACACAATATAAAGAAGTAAGTCTGTATGCAATGTGTATGAATCAAAATGATCAGATTGTCCCTGATGAACGAGCCGAGGGCGACGGTGGCAAGGAAAAACTAACTGGGATGGTAATAGGAAGAAACCTTGAGAGGAACCAGACTCAACAGGGAACCCATCCTCATCTGGGTGATAACGGATAGCAGCGATTGATCAACTTAATAATGTGTACTGGAAGTTCAGTGTAACAGGAGATGTGTTAAAATTAAAAGGAGTCCAGTTTGTTCCTGGAGGCTCAGGTAGACTGTAGGAGATTCCAGTCCTGAGCTATCGAACAACTGAAGTCACAGGTCCCCAGAGCATCAATCGATGATAGGACAGTCTTAATGGAAACCAGCCCCAGCCACCATACGAATCCAGGCAGACCACACGGGGCATCCATGCGACGAGATCTCCAACCAGAAGCAGGACTCCAGGACCAGTTAGACGGGTCCAGAGGGAAGAGGGGTCTGGATCACTGGCAACTCAGGAGCGAACATGTATAGCTCGACAGAATATAGTGTTTATAGGAGAACTGTAAGTACATGACAGCGGGACAGAGATCCTGAGATTTGACGTCATCTCTTTATACTGTTTAATAATGCATGGTACAGTTCTTAACACGGTGTTGGCAGTTCCAGAAATCTCCTTGGTTGTTTTCTTTGCTTGATGCAGGACAATAATTTGACCCTTCTGCAACAGAGGAACATCTTTGCCACGCCCACAGGATGTGTCTTCTGCCATGGATATTTTAGGAAATGAGGAGCTTAAGGGTTAAATAACTTGTTACAGCTGAACCGTATTAATCACTGCAGTAATCACCCAATGGACGCCTCTTATTATGGCGGTGATGGCGTCGGCATTTTTGTTTGAAAACCTACCATTGTAATATTTCTTGGTTGCTTTGTAAAAATTGTGTCCAAATTATCCAGAAATCAGTACATCATTAACGTTTCTTCTTATTTGAAAAACCAGAGTATAAGTTCCACTCGGTGCAGTCAGAGGGTCAAAACCACAACGCAGACCCGCTCAGGAAATGGTGAACCCTACGGGTGACTTGGCTACGAAATGCTGCCTCATGCCCCGTACTCCCCCGACCTCACACCCAAAAACTTCCCCCTCTTCCATCACTTGAAGAAACCACTTTGTGGCAGGCGTGTGATGACGATGTGGTGATTTACTTCTTCTCAGGAGCCAAAAGGCGGCTTCTTCGTAAACGGTCTCCACCAGCTCGTACATCGTTTGGAGAAGGGTGTCGCCTTAGGTGGACGATGTGTAGAGAAGGACTAATTGTTTTTTTTTTTCTTTATATTTTTCTTAGCAATAATAACCATTTTATGACCGCGCCTCATAGTACTTATTTATTGCTTCAAGTGTGAAGGACTTAAAGTGCCATTTTATGTCTGAAGTAAATAATCACAGAGCACTTTATGATCACCAGTACGCCATGTCATTCATGCACGTTTCTAATCAGCCAATCACCTGCTGTTCGGGGATTTTAACACAAAACAGTCCCTAGAACTGGTGGAATAAAGAACAAGAGCAAGAACAACATCCAGTGAGAGGCAGTTCTGCAAAAAACGCCCCCTGTTGATGAGAGAGACCGGTGGAGAATGCGCAGACTGGGTTGTGCTGACAGAAAGGCTGCAGTAACTCCGATCCCCCCTCAGATATAACACAGATAGAACAGTGCCGAGCAGAAAAGCATCTCAGAATGCACCAGTCATCAAAGCGTGAGGTGGATGAGTTACAAGAGCAGATGATCACGTCGAGTCCCACATACGCTAGAGTCAGAATTTGGCACCAACATTGTGAGCCCATGGACCCAGTCTGCCTTGTGTCATCAGTCCAGGCTGGTGATGGTGGTGTGATGGTGTGGGGCGTTTCCTCAGCAAATTTCACTCATGGTGTGAGTACTACAGGCTATGTGAGTATTGCTCCTGGTCCTGTGCATCCCTTCTTGGCTACATTTTAATCTTCTAATGGCATCACCCAGCATGATGGGGCACCACGTCTCATACTGGCCTGAAGTCCTCCTCACTGGCCTTCCCAGTCACTGATGGATCTGGGACCAGCAGAAGACCTTTGTGGATGTGGAGGAACAGGAGATTCAAATGAAGATCTCACCTGAAAAAACTAATCCACATGATCAAGTCAACATGGACCAGAATCTCTAAGGAAGGTTTCCAACATCATATGGAGTCAATGCCTTTAACTGGACTCCAGGCTCTGCTGAGGAATTGCTCTACGGCAAGTAATATTTAATATGAAGTCTTTCTTCCTTCAAAGCCTGATGGACATGGCTGGGCAGAGAGACACAAAGACGTCTGCACTACTCTGGTGTCCCTCGCTTAAGCCATGCCCGCTTCATTGGTTCCTTAAGCTCGTGTACAGGAATCTGCCACAGCAGTTCACAATTCAACTGGGACTTCCACTGGGACTCACAGTTAGCGACTGGTGGAGCTGGAAACAGTTAGTGTAATTAACAGGGGTGAAAGTCCTCTGGAGCTAAAATGTGAGGAGAATAAACCATGGAGGTGGTGGACAGTCCTGAGAGCTAGTGCGCTCTGTAGGGTGTTTAATCCCTTGTTCCACACACCAAGTAGTGAGCTTGATCAGGGCTTAGAGAGGGGTTTGGGATTCAGCAATTGGAATTGTGTCAGAAGCTAGTTAGCTTTTTCGCTCATGTTAGCCATGAACAGAGCAACAAGCGGAGACGTGAGGCGTGTGGTGTAAGACGACATAACGTGATCAGATGTGTGTTGTTGCTGAAAGTGCTTCTGTGACTGGGTGTGAATGTGGGTGTGGTCAGGCAGCCGCTCTCTCCTCAGTACTGCGGACCGTACAGACCGACTCGCACCCACGCTGAGACACACAGTCAGTGTCATTTACCACTGGACCACACCTGGGACACGCCCAGTCACACACACAGTTGGTGTCATTAACCACTGGACCACACCTGGGACACGCCCAGTCACACACACAGTCAGTGTCATTAACCGCTGGACAACACCTGGGACACGCCCAGTCACACACACAGTCAGTGTCATTAACCACTGGACAACACCTGGGACACGCCCAGTCACACACACAGTGTCATTAACCACTGGACCACACCTGGGACACGCCCAGTCACACA
>JAAGKR010012609.1:2500-12500 GCA_011419295.1 Clarias macrocephalus
CAAAAATACTTTGTACAAAATTAACAAAACATAACAAATAAATAAAACCACTCAAATTTATAATAAAATATATTAATTTACAAAAAAGCAAATGTAAAATAAAAAATGAATTTACAAAAAAAAAAATCAAATTAATAGAAAAAAATACTCATTTACAAAAACGCATCAAAATTTAGTAGAAAAGGGCTACACTAACTTAAAAAGCCCTTAAAATTTACAATAAAACATTTACAATAAAACAATTTACCAATAAAAACCCCAGCAATTAAAAAAACTAAAACAAAAAACCTCTAATTACTAATATAATTTACTTCCGTTTTTTATTGTAAAAATTAATTGAAAATGAATTCAACAATTAAAAATGTGAAACAATATACGCAAAAACAACTACACACATGTAAATAAATAAATAAATAAACAACTTAATAGGACTTTAAAAAGTTACTAGAATGGTATATACTTTTTTACTTCATATACCTATACCGGGACTGTCAGTTAGCCTAATCTGCATATCTTTGGACTGTGGAAGAAAACCGGAGTACCCAGAGGAAACCCACTAACCACAGGAAGAACATGCAAACTCCATGCACACAGACCCGAGACGGGAATCGAACCCTGATCCTGAAGGTGTACGATGACAGTGCGATCTGGAATGACGTAGGCTATATGATAAAATGAATTGTATTTAACTTTAACTATAGAAACATGACTAAGAAAAAAATTTAAAACATGTGTCACATAGGCAAAGAAATAACAGACTACATAAGGTCACATGTTTCTATGGTTGTTTCTGGTTGTTTTAATGATGTTTTTTTGTGACGTCATTCCAATATTTTGGTAGCACAAATTTTTTACATTTTAACACTAATGATAACTTGTAAATGTAAACCTTTATAGCTTCCTCCAATTGCTCCTGATGGTTGAGCCAGAGGCCATAGTGCTGTGGGAAAAACTCCCTGAGATGACATGAGGAAACAAACCTTGAGAGGAACCAAATTCAAAAGGGAAACCAATTTCATTATCTTAGTGATTTCAGACAGTGCGACTGCAAATAAACCCCTTCTGTAACTGTAAGCTCAGCTAAAGGATATGTTTTAACACAAATTCCACTTTGTTGATGTTCTTTAACTGTTCATTCATGGAGACAAAACTGTTCATCGCAATTTGTGTCCACCTCAATCATTTATTTTATGTATAAAACTGACAAAATGCTGCGTGTCTGATCTAATCACGTCAGGCTGGAACATAATGTTGTATCTCCAGGAGCACGGTGTGACGTTTAAATCCAACAAAATCATCTAAACATAGCAGTACACCAGACTCAACTACAACAAACAGTAGTGAGGCCTTCATGAACTTTTTCAGTATCAAAATCATAAATATTAGGCAAAAATTCAGGTTTGAAGCCAGACAAATTAATTGATGCAGATGATAAACTAACCACATCACATCAGATGCTCCCCTTGAACAGAATGAACTAATTTCACTCATCTGTTCTTCAAAATCATCAACCTGTGTATTAGATCCTATAGCGAATCATTTTCTCACAGATACAGTACCAGCAGTAATAGAACCCCTGTTGAAAATAATTAACTTGTCACTCAGCAGTGGATATGTTCCAAAATCCTTTAAATTAGCCATTATTAAACCGCTAATCAAGAAACCTGACCTCGACCCTGTCAGCTGTCAAATTATAGGCCGATATCAAACCTCCCCTTTATCTCGAAAATTCTGGAAAAGATAGTAGCACAGCAGCTACAGTATGATCATATCTACATAGAAATAACATCAATTAATTGTATCAGTCAGGATTTAGGCCTCATCACAGCACAGAGACAGCACTTGTTAAAGTAGTAAACGACCTCCTATTGGCCTCTGATCAGGGTTGCGTAACTATACTTGTGCTACTGGACCTCAGTGCAGCTTTTGACACCATTGATCATAGTATTCTCCTTCACAGATTAGAAAAGGTAGTAGGAATTAAGGGAACTGCCCTCTTGTGGCTCAGATCCTATTTGACTGATCGTTATCAGTTTGTAGATTTAGATGGTGACCATTCCTCATGTTCTCAAGTGGAGTTTGGTGTTCCACAGGGCTCAGTTTTAAGCCCACTGCTTTTTCCCCTTTACATGCTTCCTCTGAGCAACATAATTCGTAAACATGGTATTAGTTTTCATTGTTATGCTGACGACACACAGTTATACGTCTCAGCAAAACCAGATGAGAAAAACCAGCCTACTAAAGCTGATCAGTGTGTGCAGAACATAGGACAGAGATTGGATGTTAATTAACTTCCTTCTGCTTAATCCTGATAAAACAGAAGTTCTAGTCATAGGACCACAAGCAAGATTTTAGATCACACTGTAACCTTAAATGGTCTTTCTGTTCTATCTAGTGCAACAGTAAAAGACCTCGGTGTGATTATAGATTCCAGCCTTTTATTTGAAGCACATGTAGATAATATTACCAGGATAGCTTTCTTTCACCTCAGAAATATTGCCAAGATAAGAAATATACTGTCACTAACCGATGCAGAAAAACTAGTTCATGCTTTTATCACCTCTAGGTTGGACTATTGTTACGCCTTACTGTCTGGTTGTTCAACTAGGTGCATAAACAAGCTTCAGTTGGTGCAGAATGCAGCAGCGAGGGTCCTCACTAGAACCAGAAGATACGAGCACATCACCCCTATCTTATCTACACTGCATTGGCTCCCTGTGAAATTTCACATAGATTTTAAGATACTACTTTTGACGTATAAAGCACTAAATGTTCTTGCGCCGCAGTATTTGAGTGAACTGCTAGTGTCTTACGATCCGCCACGCCTACGTCCATCAAAGGATGCAGGCGGCCTGTCAGTACCACGTATTATTAAAACTACAGCAGGGGGCGGAGCTTTTTCTTACAAAGCCCCAAAGTTATGGAATAGTCTTCCTATTAATGTTCGGGACTCAGACCCAGTCTCAGTGTTTAAGTCTAGGCTAAAAACCTGTTTATTTAGCGCAGCATGTTTGTAAATTGATTAGCCTTAGGTTTTAGATGCTGTCCTCCCCACTCTCATTGATCACTCAGGTTTGTTGACGGTGAGGTGATTGGTTGCTTTACATCTCAGTTCCACTTCATGTCTGTGTTTCCTTCTGGCTCTCCCTTTTAGTTATGCTGTCAAAGTTAGTTCTGCCGGAGTCCCTGCTTGCACTCTGCACTAAATATTCATTCACCTTATACATTATGTGACTGTGACCAGACATAACTGCCATCTCTCTTTAGCTTCTGCTCTCTTCTCCTCTCTCTCCCTCTCTCCTTTTCCCTCTCCCTGTCTCTCTGTCGAGCTACACATGTCGCTCCTGAGCTGCCAGTGATCCAGACCCCTCTCTGCCTCCTGGAGCTTCTGGCTGGAGATCTCATCGCATGGAAGTCTCATGTGGTCTGTTGGGATGCATGTGGTGACTGGGGACAGTTCCACTTTTCCACAAAGATGTTCCTGTCTTTGGCTGACAGCTGTTTCACTGAAGAGTCATGACTGCAGTTGCTCGATAGTCGATAGGTTCTTAGAGTCTACCTGAGCCTCCAATAACGAACTGGAATCCATATCAACTTAAACACGTCTCCTGTTTTACTGAACTTCCAGTCTCACACAGTATGATGCTGATCAATCCCTGCTCTCCGTTATCACCCAGATGAGGATGGGGTCCCTGTTGAGTCTGGTTCCTCTCAAGGTTTCTTCCTATTACCATCTCAGGGAGTTTTTCCTTGCCACCGTCGCCCTCGGTTTGCTCATCAGGGACAATCTTATCATTTTGATTCATACACATTCACATTTCATACAAACTTCAATAATTCTTTTGATTGTGTGAAAGCTGCTTTGTGACAATGTCAATTGTTAAAAGCACTTTACAAATAAAATAAAATTGAATTGAATAGTGCAACCTTTTGTCACAGATATTTGCTGGTGAATAAACTATAATCTAAAACGTGACCTGTGGATATTATGTGACACAAGACAAAGATTATCATTTCTCTTCGTTTGATGGTTAACTTTACACACACCGTCCTCCATGTCATGTGACAGTTTGTGAAAATCTAAAAACACACACAAGGATTTTTTGTGTGTGTTACAAACAGTGTTTGAACCTGTGTGCACTAAAACTGAAATATTTTATGGCACCATTTGAATAAATGCTGAACAAGTTTAAATTCTAACTGTAGATTGATAATTTAAAAAATACATTTATGTGAAAATAACCACACACACACACACACACACACACACACACACACGCACATCAGTAAGTAGGCTCTGAGTGAACCTGAACTCTGCTCTCTGTTCACACTCTCCTGCATGACCCTCAAGGGTTAAACTGCTCTCCGTTCCCAAATCTACATCATCATCATGGGTGTGTTTAGAGGAAGCTCCGCTGGGCGTGACGGACACGTCGTATATTCCATCGACTCCACACCTGGAATTGTACTCCAACTCAAAGAGCCACATCACGCCTGGGACGTGAACTCCTGACGCCTGAAGGTCGGAGGTCAAGTGGCCTTATGAGTAAAACACTGCTTGGCCGGGCGGTGCTGGGATGAAGTGGAAACGAGGTTGTTCAACACGTGTGAAATGTTGAGCCTGACTAATCTGAACCCTTTACTCCTGCAAGAACGTCTACATCAGACCTGTGAAGCTGTGTGTGTGTGAACACACACCCCGAGTCCCGCTGGATGTCCTGTCCTCATTCTCACACAGCCCGCTGGAAGAGGAAAGAACACACTCGCACTAATCACACACACTCAGTATAATCACACGCTAACACACACTCGCTCTAATCACACACAAACACACACTCACTCTTATCACACACACTAACACACATAAGTGCTAATCACACACAAACACACACTCAGTATAATCACACACTCGCTATAATTAAACACTAACACACTCACTATGATCACACACACTAACACACACTCGCTATAATCAAACACTAACACACACTCGTTTTTGTGTGATTACACACTAACACACTCAGTATAATCACACACTCGCTATGATCACATACACCAACACACACTTGCTACAATAACAAACACAAACACACACTAGCTATAATCACACACTAACACACACACACTTGATATAATCACACACACACACACACACACACACACACACACACTCACACACACACACACTTGATATAATCACACACACACACACACACACACACACACACACACACACACACACACACACACTAGATATAATCACACACACACACACACACACACACACACACACACACACACACACACACACACACACACACACACACACTATAATCACACACTAACACACACCATACGATAGCAAATACACCGTGTGTTTAACATTCATCCACACTAATGCCATGTAAACATTAAAAACCGGGTAATTACTAACTCAAAATGTATTTCTTTTAATTAATTGGTCTAATTTATTATTTACTGACATCATCAGCCAAGATCATAATATCATTAAATCAAAGTAAAGAAAACAGAATTTCATGCGAAACCCTTTATTTTTGTAACCCTATAATCTTTGGGACTTTCTCATGACAGTGTCCTGCTGATCATGTGACCTGTCCTGTGGAGTGTCCCGGGTGAATGTGTTCGGGTTAATGCATCGGAGTGGATTTTTCATTGACTTGGGTCACGCCCCTCCAGAGAAACAGACAGGGGAGGGGCTCGTCTTATGTGAGGTCACATTAGGGGGGAGGGGGGGGGGGATGTAACTCTGGCCAAGACACACACATGGAAAAAGGACAGCAAGCAGGGAATGTTTTGTGTCTTGCTTTTTTGTGCTTTGGAGATTTTAATCGGCTTAAAGTCCAAACACGACTACAAACTGAAGTGTGCATGATAGGGGCCCGTTTAATGCTTATAGTTCAAAGTTAAGTGTAGGTATAGTGAGCTGGGACACACAACGTTGCTGTAGATACATTTTATTACTATAACATGAAACATTCAGGTGTGTGTGTGTGTGTGTGTGTGTGTGTGTGTGTGTGTGTGTGTGTGTGTGTGAATTTCTGATGAGACTAGCTTCTGAAGCCTTGTGAAGTTTCTGAGAGATTCACACACACACACACACACACACACACACACACACACACACACACACACACACACACACACACACACACACACTTGAGTGGATCCGTCTCGTGTCCTCGGTCACTCTGGCTTTACGTTGTCCATATAAAAAGTAAGCAGGTTTATGTGAGGTTGATGAATCAGAGTTTTATTTACTCTGCTGAGACTCTTATTAACTTAGCCAGTGTTAACGTCCTGACATTTCTGTTGTGTCTTTATCCTGTGAAGTTTTTCGTCGTAATCAGCTTTGTGGTCAGTAACTCTGCTTCATCACACCACCATGTCACTCTGTATTTCATGTCCTGATCTGGGTCCGCCTGGATCTGCCCCGACTCTAAACCCACTTTACTTCCGACCCTCTACGCTGAACATCGCTGCGATCCGAGACACACCTACTAGTACATGATGTTACAACCAGGCGTGAAGACGATATTTAACCCCTTTGCTATATGTCCGAGACCGTGTCCTGTCTTTTATTAGAGGTGTTAATGTGTAATTATTAAAGGTCCATTGAAGAACCCTGTGATGTCCTGCGACAGCCAGCATGCAGATAGAGTTTCACATGCTATATTTAAGCCGCCTTGTGTCACTGAGCTATTTAAATGCCCACACACACGGTCTTACAGTCAATACGTTAAGGACATCAGGCTGAACGCACTATGATGGACCTTTTCGAGACCAATACGTATCTTTTTAACGATCTGCGCTACCTGGAAGCGGACCACGGAGCCTTGCAGCACCTGGACGTGCCGGAAGTTTCTCCCCTGTATGAGGAGGACGAAAGTCCCGAGTCTCCGAGCCAAGATGGTGGAGAGGAGCATGTTCTCGTCCCAAAGGCTTTAAAGTCACACTGCGACGGTCAGTGTTTGATCTGGGCCTGTAAAATCTGCAAGAGGAAGTCAGGCCCGACGGACAGGCGGAAAGCCGCGACTCTGCGCGAGAGACGGAGACTGAAGAAGATTAACGAAGCGTTCGACGCGCTGAAGAGGAAAACGGTCCCCAATCCGAACCAGAGGCTACCCAAAGTGGAGATTTTACGCAGCGCCATCAGCTATATCGAAAAACTCCAGGACTTGTTGCACAACCTGGACGAGCAGGACAGACTATCAGAGGACGGGGCCTTTAACCAGAACCCCAAAGAGCACAATGTAAGAACCTCCAACATAAAACAACGTGCCACAAAAGCTTTAGCATCAGATATTAACATGTTATTAATAATACTGTCCTCTGAATTCAGGAAAAACTCATGTTAGCAGTGTAAAAGGTGCATTTTGTAACATGTTAAAGCCTTTACTAGGAAGCAGAAAGATAAAAAAATTAGGGAAGAAAAGTAGGATAGAGAAAAAATAACTACTGAAAGCAGTAAACAGTAAAAACTTAAATAAACGTTTAATGCAAACAGACAATAACTAATTAATGCATGGGAATAAAATAATCTGTAGAACAGAAGAAATGCAAGTAGAGAAGCTTCAAGGCACAGAAAAAGTAATAATACAGTTACGTAGCAACAAACTTATAGACACTATACTATAACAAAATAACAGTAATAGCAATAAGAACAATTAGAATAATAATGAGTTTCATTAAAATCTACTTTCCAAAGTTTAAGGACAATTTCACTCCGATCTGTTCAACAAGATCATGAAAGTCACCTACCTTCTGTTATAAAGAATGAATGATGAAGTAACAGCAGAGCTCGGGGCTAAATTGAAAGAAATGTCAAAAATCTGCAGAATTGATCACAATCATACAATGTTAAGTGTATAATGTGGACATTTATCACATCTAGTGTATTCTTTGAAATGTATCAATTTTGTTTTGTGGGCTTATTAAACATTCCAAACCGAATTTGTGTCTCATTATGACACTTTCAATTTACGTTCCGTTGAACAAGTATGAGGATGTTACACGGAGAAAACAAGGCAAAAAGACATTTTTCTTAGCAATCATGGCAACGTGCTCTCTGTGCTAATGTGTTTAATTCAGCATGATGTCTAGGTGTTACATTTGTTACATTTGTGACTTTGTGTGAATTTGCAATACTATGGGTATTTATTTTACTGTATATTTTCATTTAAAAAAAATGAATAAAATAAAAAAATGCGTTTAAAGGAGCTTTGCCCACACAATGGTAAAGGCGATAAAATGCTTTACAGAGTTATTGCTGTTATTTTCAGCCTCATTTAATCGTTTAAACAGTTAATTATTTATTTAAGAACAATTTCTCAAAGTGATAAAGCAAATTAAGAACAGTAACACACAAATCATTAAAGTTTTGTTTACATGTTTAAACATTTAGCTAAGGTCTTATTAGCCATGCTTTAAATCCGTATCATCTCTAATAGAACTAAATACGTTTTGTGCATTCAGGTGGCTAACGGCGAGTATCGATGGAAGCACTCATGGCAGGGAAACTCAGATCATTCCAATGCAGAGTCGTCTCATCAGAGAGAAGGTCTGTACAATCGGTTTTACTCCTCTCTATACGTTTACAGTTAGTGAATGTGTACGTTAGGTCTTTATGATAACTAGTTAATCATCAGCATTAAACAACATTTATTTGATGATGTAATTACATTAAATATATGAGCAGTTTGTCAGCAAAATGAGATAACTCCATGTTGTGCAGTTTTAAGAATTATCCATTTAAAATGAAGCAAGAAGTATGTCAAACTTTTAGATATATTATTATTATTATTATTATTATTATTATTATTATTATTATTATTATAAGGTATAATATTTAATGCAGGTCTTCTTTGAGGGACAAGACAACCACAATTGACAGAATATTATGTCAAAATTGTCTGGGTTATATACGTAGGTGTGAATTTTGTCTGATTTTTTTTTTTTTTTCACCAAAACACTATAACTCCAACAGTTTTGTCACAATGGATAAATCAGCCTGCAGTTGTGTTTATGCTCTTTTAACTATGAAATTATTATCAGTAATAGGTTGGTTGAGTTTGAATGATGTCATGCTCCATACAAGAAGGTGATTTTGTAGTCAAACAGAAAGTACTGACAGCAAATTAGAAAAAAAAGAGCTTTGCTGCACATTAAACATTATAAACATTATGAACAATACAGAAACTTCATCTTACATCATCATCAGCCTCGTCTTCTATCAGTTTCAGTTTCACTTCACTACATGAAGACAGCTCGCAGTCATCGTACAGGGACGCACCGTTTAGCCAACAGCTTTCCGTCTCATATTTCTTGTACACAAATTGCATGGGCATATTTTACGCTTTGTAACATTATTCCTCTGCTTCGGCACAGTGTTATACCACAGTATCACAGGTAGCCTGGTTAAGTATATGACCTGGTGTTTGAACAACACTCAAATCAAATATTGTCCTTTTTCACAGAAAATATCATGTAAAAGTATCTCTGACTGTGACACAGATTGTGACATACATGCGTCTTCAGCATTATCTAAAAGTCTGCTAAACACGTTTAATTCACTCATGGCAGCCGCTGTACTGGTCATGTGACAGAAAGAAGTGACTATCATGGTTTGCTGAAAACATGACAAAAACAGGGGTTGTTTTGTTATAGACAACCTCGTATGTCAGAGAATAATAATTTCACAAAATGAGTCGAAGTCAGAAAATGGGGTTTATCTCGTTCCGCTGTCGAACTCTTCACACGATGATGTAATGATCGAACTGAACATAATGATATAAACATAAACAAATAATAAAACTGAACAACATGACTGTATGTGTTGTTAGAATATATAGTTATAGCGTTATCATGTCTCTCACAATCTTCAGCAATCTTGGTCATTAAAACAGTTTTATGTGCAACAACACTCCTTTATCTAATTTGTTTGCGACCACTTTTATTTCACACATGACAAAAACACCATCAA
>JAAGKR010012611.1:0-16024 GCA_011419295.1 Clarias macrocephalus
AGTGTGTGGGGGGGTTGGGGGGTCAGTGTGTGGGGGGGGGTTGGGGGGTCAGTGTGTGGGGGGGTCAGTGTGTGTGGGGGGGTTGGGGGGTCAGTGTGTGGGGGAGGTCAGTGTGTGGGGGGGTTGGGGGGTCAGTGTGTGGGGGGGTTGGGGGGTCAGTGTGTGGGGGGGTTGGGGGGTCAGTGTGTGGGGGGGTTGGGGGGTCAGTGTGTGGGGGGGGGTCAGTGTGTGGGGGGGTTGGGGGGTCAGTGTGTGGGGGGGGTCAGTGTGTGGGGAGGGGTCAGTGTGTGGGGGGGGTTGAGGGTAAATGGGTTGAGTGTAATTGGAGATTGACTAATTGTTCAGACTTTGCGCTGCAGCCTGCGGCTCACGAGACTATATAAAGTTTTATATATAAATATATAAATATACAGTACATAATAACCCGATTAGAAAATATTCACAGATTCAGGTGAAACCAAACTCCCACAAATCCTGAAGCAGAAGGAAATTAAGTCTTGATGTGTTTCTGTAACCCACAGTCGCTGTACAGCCTGGGAAGTGAAATAAAGTCTCTTTAGGAAACAAATCCTCCAAGGCAGACGGGAGCGTGATGTCGGTCGTCTCAGTGAGACATGAGAGACGCAGTAGGAGAGAAGTCACGGAGACACCATGAGCTCCCAGAGGACGAGACGACGGAGAAACTCGGACAGAAAGGCCTGGGCGGGAAACTGTGAAAAACTCTGTGACTTTGGAAGTGATGATGAGAAGTTTGTACCCCTCTGAATGAAAGGGACAGAGATAGTGACAGACGGACATTAGCTTTGTTGTCTTGTAACATGAATCAGGGATTTTTCCTTCTGTCTTTGCTGGTGACAATTCTGACAAGTTTATTAATCTGTACATTACGCAACAGCCAATCAGAGTGTCCCAGTGAGAACTGTCCAGGAAATCAGGTGTGTTTTATTGGCCCAGGTCGGAGAAGAGAGGTGTGTTCTGAGGACTGCAATCTGTCTCACGTCCACGAGACACGTTTCTCAGAACCACCGCACCAGGTACGCCTCAACACTTTTATTCCTTGTGATCTGGTTTCTAGACGATGCACATTATATGATCACACACAGATGGGGCTCACACACACACACACACACACACACACACACACACAAGAAGATTTCTCACCTGGAGAGATTCCTGCTGAAGCACACCTGATGCCCAAATTCTGAGGAGGAAAAGAGGACGGCCTGTACCGGTTGTACCGGCTATTACTGCACTATTTTGTTCAAAAACCAACAAGAAAAAGAAAACATGGAGGAAGAAGTGTTTGGGAAGAAGGAGGCGGAGCTGATCGTCTGGACTGTAAAGACAGCTGGAGGTACAGAGAAAATAAAAACTCTGCACCTTTAAAGTGTGTGCTAGAAGGAATAACGCCATGTTTGTTTGTTTAAGGTTGTTTATCCTAGTTGCCGCGATTGTGTTTTAGCGTCTCACAACTTCAGGGTAAGTGGTTCGAATCCCCCCTCTGGTCTGTGTGTGTGTTCCTCTGGGTATTCAAATGGCCAACACGTAACCACGCAATTTTACCACGATACTTTTTTATACATCAGTGGATATTGATTATTATCGATCATTTTAACAAGCTGTTACTAGGCTGTGTTTTTGTTAATAAACAGCAGGAGAAAAAGGCTTAATTAAACCACTTTATTTATTTTTAATCAAGGCACATGAGGATGGAGAGAGATCCTCACATACCCGGACCTCACCCCCCCGAGTCAGACTGAATGAAACTCCAGCAGGTCCACTGAGCTCACATCACTGAGACATGATTCATATTAGACACGTAAAGTCAGTGACTCAGTAATACAGTGTCAGGAGTGAAGTGTTGTGTTCCTGCTTTTGGTCGAAGCTCGTCTCCTACACACTTTACACAGCTCTGATCTCACACACTCGGCACACACTCCACTCCCGAGCTGCCCTGTGCTCTTCCAGCTCTGCTTTCTGCACTCGTCTTGTCCCTCGAGCGCGGCGTCTCCGCTGACTGAGTTCACGGCAAAGGCTGAACCGAAACGAGACGGTCGGGTCTACGGAGCCGAGCCACCGTTGGTTCATGTCATGTGACTTAACTCTTAACCACGTTTTATGAGAAACCTGTCCATCAGGAAGTCTAAAATTCTTACATTACATATCTTATGTTCGTAACCAATTTATTTTAAATATCCTCATCGTCTCAAAGAATCAGAAGCTGTGATGTAGTCGGCTGTCAGGTGCGTCTCTTGAAGGACACACGTCCTCTGGCACTTAGCCAACATCAAAACACAAAAATTTACCAAATACTGAGGATATTCACATCAACACAATGTTTTGTTTTTGTTAAAGGCTTCTGTAATAATATATAATGTAATATAACATAACATAATATATTACAATATGCCTTAGATAAAGGCGCCACCTGAACGGGGCAAAACGTAAACGTAGCCACTCACACTGTGCGATTTATCTTCAAGAATATCAAACAAGTATCGGCAAGAGCGCACAGACGAAGAAAGTCGACTCGCGCGACCGCCCTCGCTACACAAGTGCTTGCAGAAAGACTGCGCGGTGATTTATCGCTAAGTTGCAGATCACGAAAAATTAATCTGCAGCAGGGACAGTGGGGATGAAATCATATAGTGTGCACTCAGCATTACAGACGTCTCAGAGCCGTAATGAGGAGCCGCCAGGCCTGATGATCAAACCTGAATAAAGAGTGAATTTTAATAATCAGGAAGGTCATGAAGAACTCAAGTTTATACGTCCTGACAATGTGAAATCAGTCAATGTTGTACGAGAACATTAATACGAAATGAAAAGTTAAAGCTGTGCACGCGGCGAACGGTTTCAGTCTCAGAGTGTAATGTATTATCTGCAGCACTGATAGGGGATTATATCACCACAAGGAAACATGTTGATTTTAATTATGATTGGACCAACACCAGAGCCCTGAGGGACACCCAAGTGATGTGAAGTGCAGCATGCTGGGAAATAATCCTTGAGAAGTGTGTTCCTAATTCGATAAACAGCCAGAGAGCTGTAATAGCCATTAAGGAAAGATTTTAAGTAAGAAAAGTCTTTCCTGAGGTCAATGATGGTGATGAGGATCTCTGGAACCAGCTCCGGAGAGCCCCGAGAGAACGGGTTCAGTAATGTGATGAGTGTGAAAGCTTGAGACTGAAAAGGAAAGTCGGGCTTTAGGTTGCATGGCTACCACTCTGTCCATCACTTTAGCTAAAAAAAAAAACGGAGGTTGGAGATCAGTCTGTAATTGGTTGTGTCGAGGCCAAGGGAAGTGTGAGAGCGGCGGTCGGGTTTAAGAGCAGCGGAAGGAGAAAAAGAGAAGACAGACGTGTATTTATCAGACGAGCCAGTGGACTGGAGATGACTGGTGCAGAACGTGAAGCTGGGATCGAGCTGACAGGACAGAGAGGTAATGAGACTGAGAACGGAGGAGACGGAAAGGGGCGAGGCCCGTGAGATTAAACACTAATCACATTAACACACCTTACTTAACAGGACTCAATCATTTGATCACACAGCTGTAACAGCTGTAACAGCTGCACAAGCAAACAACAACAACAACAAACTTTTATAGAGATTTTAAATAAACACACCAATAAGCACCATGACACTTACAGACGTTCACATTTGCCCCGAGCGAGACTCACGATCCATCACTTGAAGCCTCGGATTTAAGGCCTGTTCAGACGGGATTAGGTTCTCATTTGGAGGTGTGTGATGTAATTACAGAAGCATTTCTGGGATTTCAGTCAGAATCCATCACGTCAATTAAAGTTGCCTCGTCTTCATGCAGCGACGATCGAGAAACATAAAAGAGATATTTAATGTGAGGGCAGAGACAACACCGGGAGCAGGTTGGTTGCCATGGGAACGTGTCACTACGGTCGAACGCTCGATATCGTGATGAGGTTTGGACCGGAACCAGAACGTCGACTTCACACTCCGTCTCCGTTATAAACACTTTGCTCTCGCGCTGTCTGGGAATGTGTTTAATTCACGTCTACACACACTGATTGGTTTTCCGGCGCTGAGGAGGCAGCGGCGCGGCGGCGCTGGACAGAACAACATCGTCAGCTATCAGCGTTAATTTCCAGCCCTGAACACTGGAGTGGAAAATCGATTAACTCCACTTCAGGGAGTAAATAAAGAAAAACCATCAGCTCCACTCACATTTTATTGTTTCTGCATTTTAAATGGACTGGAAGCTACTCTTACTCTGTGTGTGTGTGTGTGTGTGTGTGTGTGTGTGTGTGTGTTTAAATAGACATTTTTAAAGAAGTCAAAAAAAGAAGACAGCGGAAAATAAAGAGCACAAAGAGGCGAAAGTTTGAAAGAGAGACAGTCTCTCTCACACACACACAAAAACACACACACACATGCAGGGTGGATGGAAAGTGTCCAAGGAAGTGACCTTTACGGACTAAACAGACACAAACACACACACACACACACACACACACACACACACACACACACACACACACGAGAAACACTCCTAATGAATAAATAACATGAAGAATTTGCATGATACTGAAGGACGTCTCTCTGTGTGTCAATAGAGACATCACCACGGAGACGGATGACACCACACACACACACACACACACACACATCTATATGTATACAAACACACACTCACACACATACACATATATATACTAACACAGACACACACACACACACACACACACACACACACACACTTCCTGCCCAAGCTGCACCTGACAGATAAGAGCATCCTCACTCTATCCATCCTGTGGTCTGAAAATACCTCTCCATCACGTCTCTCTCACTGTCTCTCTCACTGTCTCTTTCTCCATCACGTCTCTCTCACTGTCTCTCTCTCTCTCACTGTCTCTTTCTCCATCACGTCTCTCTCACTGTCTCTCTCTCTCACTGTCTCTTTCTCCATCACGTCTCTCTCACTGTCTCTCTCTCTCTCACTGTCTCTTTCTCCATCACGTCTCTCTCACTGTCTCTTTCTCTATCACGTCTCTCTCACTGTCTCTTTCTCCATCACGTCTCTCTCACTGTCTCTCTCACTCTCACTGTCTCTTTCTCCATCACGTCTCTCTCACTGTCTCTTTTTCCA
This sequence comes from Clarias macrocephalus, assembly GCA_011419295.1. Taxonomy (NCBI): domain Eukaryota; kingdom Metazoa; phylum Chordata; class Actinopteri; order Siluriformes; family Clariidae; genus Clarias; species Clarias macrocephalus. Next base: position 5,126 of record JAAGKR010012611.1, read on the forward strand.
CCATCTCTCTCTCACTGTCTCTCTTACTGTCTCTCTCCATCACGTCTCTCTCACTGTCTCTCTCACTGTCTCTTTCTCCATCACGTCTCTCTCACTGTCTCTTTTTCAACCATGTCTCTCTCACCGTCTCTCTTACTGTCTCTCTTACTGTCTCTCTCCATCACATCCCTCTCACTGTCTCTCTCCATCATGTCTCTCTCACTGTCTCTCTCCATCATGTCTCTCTCACTGTCTCTCTTACTGTCTCTCTCCATCACGTCTCTCTCACTCTCTTTCTCCATCACGTCTCTTTCACTGTCTCTCTCACTCTCACTGTCTCTTTCTCCATCACGTCTCTCTCACTGTCTCTTTTTCCATCATGTCTCTCTCACTGTCTCTCTTACTGTCTCTCTCCATCACGTCTCTCTCACTGTCTCTTTCTCCATCACGTCTCTCTCACTGTCTCTCTCACTCTCACTGTCTCTTTCTCCATCACGTCTCTCTCACTGTCTCTTTTTCCATCAAGTCTCTCTCACTGTCTCTCTTACTGTCTCTCTCCATCACGTCTCTCTCACTGTCTCTCTCCATCATGTCTCTCTCACTGTCTCTCTTACTGTCTCTCTCCATCACGTCTCTCTCACTGTCTCTTTCTCCATCACGTCTCTCTCACGCTCACTGTCTCTTTCTCCATCACGTCTCTCTCACTGTCTCTTTTTCCACCATGTCTCTCTCACTGTCTCTCTCCATCACATCCCTCTCACTGTCTCCCTCCGTCATGTCTCCCTCACTGTCTCTCTTACTGTCTCTCTCCATCACGTCTCTCTCACTCTCTTTCTCCATCACACCTCTCTCACTGTCTCTTTCTCCATCACGTCTCTCACTGTCTCTCTCTCTCTCTCTCTCACTGTCTCTTTCTCCATCACATCTCTCTCACTGTCTCTCTCTCTCTCACTGTCTCTTTTTCCACCATGTCTCTCTCACTGTCTCTCTTACTGTCTCTCTCCATCACGTCCCTCTCACTCTCTTTCTCCATCACGTCTCTTTCACTGTCTCTTTCTCCATCACGTCTCTTTCACTGTCTCTTTCTCCATCACGTCTCTCTCTCTCTCTCTCTGTCTCTCTGTCTCTCTCTGTCTCTCTCTCTCTCTCTCTGCCTCTTTCTCTCTCTCTCTGTCTGTCTCTGTCTCTCTCTCTCTGTCTCTCTCTCTCTCTCTCTCTCTCTCTCTCTCTGCGCATGCGCTGGGTTTGAGGCGTGAAAGACTGTTTGGCGTCTTGCCAAGTTTTTTCTGTAAAAACTTTCCGTTTTTTTCCCCACTTCTTTATTTATTTACTTACTTCTCTTTATTTATTCCCCCTCTTTATTAAGTGAATGCTGTGCAAAGTATATATGAATCGAAACTTTATCGTGAGAGAGAGAGCGGGTGGGACACCATGGCCTCCGAGGCCGGTGTGGAGGTTTTGTCTCTCCGGGATGGTGTGAGGTGCGTCACGGACACGGGGGTCTTCGTGGTAGAAGTGCTGCTAGCGGTGGGGGAGGAGGTCGGGTGTGAGAACATCACCTCGGCCTCCCGGATGAACAAAGCGGTGATGGTGTTTCTAAAAAAGACGAGCCTCGTGAGTGCGGAATAACCGTGAGAGGATCAGCGGTTCCGGTCTCCCCTCTGTCTGCCCCCCCCCACCAGAGTGCTGATCTCCAACGTGCCTCCGTTTGTACAGGACGAGGCGATCATGAGGGAGCTGCCCGATTCAGGAGGTTCGTCAGCCCCATGAGCGCCGCCCCGCCCGCACAGAGGAGTCCGAGTCCGCCGCGGGCCTCAGTGACATGCCCCAGTCAGCACTCACGAAGGTCAGTCTCACACACACCGCCACCACAGAGACACACACCGCACCCGGCGCTGACTCCAACACCGCCACTACTGTACACAGCGCGAGGAAACATCCCGGCGCGTGTACAGTAGTCAGCGCTGACCCCGCCCCAACACTGACCACGCCCCCAGCACCAGTACCGGAGAGGTGCAGGAACCTCAGACCTGCACACCAGCACCGACACCCAAAGAAAGACACACAGTAAAACCCAGGAGGAAAAGAGACAAAACGTCAATCACAGAACAAATCAACAAACGGAAAACCAGCAGCCAAACACTGAACGACACGACACAGGACACAACACAGGAGAGTGAAGAAGCAGGATGCAGCACCGCACACACACACGGAGAACCTCAAAAAGACACAGAGGAACAGATCAACACATTCTTACAGTTAACCGAAAAAGAAAAGAGACAAGTGATCACTAAACTATTCCCCGGAAACAATCAAATGTAAACAAATCTCACATCAGCAAACAAGAAAAAGATACACAGTAAAGAACAACCACAGGACATGGACACTGACAATAACACACTCCGGACTGTAGAACAGGGTGGAGAAAAAATGGACATTGGAGTTGTTGGTGGGGTGGAGGGTTTTTTCTTTCTTAAAAATGTAAATATGTAAATACTCTTTTCTTCTCTCTGTCTGTCTCTTTCTCCTTCTGTTTTCACTCTATATATAATGTATGTATATAAAAACGTAAAATAGTTATTTACGTTATTTACAATTTGTTATAATAAACTGAGTTAAAACCTCAAAAACCTCTCACTGTCTCTTTCTCTCTCTCTCACTGTCTCTTTCTCTCTCTCTCACTGTCTCTTTCTCCATCACGTCTCTCTCACTGTCTCTTTCTCATCACGTCTCTCTCACTGTCTCTCTCTCTCTCTCTCTCTCACTGTCTCTTTCTCCATCACGTCTCTCTCACTGTTCTCTCTCTCTCTCTCTCACTGTCTCTTTCTCCATCACGTCTCTCGTCATCATATCTCTCTCTATCACTCTTTATTGGAAATCTAATGAGTGTGTGAAGTGTGTGTGTGTGTGTGTGTGTGAGACCTGTGTGAGAGACAACATCAGTGTGACATCACAGCACACGTGTTCACATCACGGCAGCTCATCAGTACGTCTGTGACACGCTGCACATGACTTCTAACATCCCCTTACTGTCTGTCTCTAACTATTCCAAAGTCACTCTCACTGGTGCGTGTGTGTGTGTGAGTGTGTGTGTGTGTGTGTGTGTGTGTAGATCAGCAGGAGTCCATCTCTAATTCCATCCTCTCAGTTTGTGTCCTGGCGTCTCTTCATCAACTGCTTCCCTGACACACACACACACACACACACACACACACACACACACACACACACAAAGCACCGCTGTCCATCACACACTCACACATATTCACCAGTCCACAACACACACACACACACACACACACACACACACATACAGAGGCCTTTCTCATGGTGGTGTGTGTGTGTGTGTGTGTGTGTGTCAGCTGAAGCCACGCCTCTATCATTTATAAGCACAGAGGCCACACCTCCTACACTGACATTAACACAGAAGCCACACCTCCTCTTACACAAAGGCCACACCTTTTCCCACACATAGGCCACACCTTCTCTTATATAAAGGCCACACCTCTTCCTATAAATAGGCCACACCCCTTCCCAAATATAGGCCACACCTCCTCTTATATAAAGGCCACACCTCTTCCTATACATAGGCCACACCTCTTACTACACATTGGCCACACCTCCTTTTATTGGCGATTAAACATCAGTACGATTCAGCTAAAATAATTAGCTTTAGCAGTTGATAAGGAGTTGTGTATGAGTATAAATGTTCCTCATCTAAAACTTAAATATTCATGAATATACTCATGTAATCTACATATGATTTTAATTGATGGTGTTAAGTATGAAACTCCAGGTGACACACAGACATATCCTCCTACTGGACATTCTCTAACTGGTCTGTAACTGGTACATGTAACTGAGCGTAACATAGTGTCAGTGCTGTACACACTAATTAGTGCACTCCATGTGCCCTAGCACTAGATCTGCATTCGGGACAGGGCCAGAGTTTACATGAAGTCAGTCCAACTTTACAGCTTTAGAAATGTATTTAAAAAATGAGAATAACACAAAAATAAATGAAAAAGTTACAGAGTCAATGTAGCGCAATCTTCCTGACCTGAAGAGACGGAGAGATAAAAAAGGAAAAATCATTAATACGACTGTTATTCATCCTTATGCATCCGTAATTACAGTACTTCTCCATCCATCCCTCCATTACCCTAATGACACTGTGTGTGTGTGTGTGTGTGTGTGTGTGTGTGTGTGTGTGTGTGTGTGTGTGTGTGTGTGGGCTCATCATAGACCCACACACACTTATCTGCACAAGTACTTCACTGTCAACACACACATACACACACACACACAGCTATTGTTCCTCTTTGGACACTGACAGAGGCCCTGGGAGAGAGAGAGACGATGGCACTGACAGCACTTAGGCTGCACTCCAAACACCAACACACACACACACACACACACAGACACACACACACACACACACTTTCACACACACAGACACACACACATAGACACACACACTTCAACTGGAGAGAACGAGTGGAACAGAAGATGAGAGGATCCCCCCACACGCCTCTCTCTCTAATGATGTGTGTGTGTGTGTGTGTGTGTGTGTGTGTGTGTGTGTGTGTGTGTGTTATCTCTGCACTGACACTCACACTAATGAAGTGTAGCGGCTTGCTAACCTCGTTAGCATTTTCTCATCAGCATCTGAGTACTGGCCGTTATTTGGAGAACCCGATCGTACCATATGGGAGATTACTGCGTTACTAAATACCCCGGCTAATTCTCTGATTAATTTCCTAATGTGGTGATTAATAATTAGTTAATGTGTGTGTGCGTGTGTGTGTGTGTGTGTGTGTGGCAGACCAGATGCAAATGTATCCACATTTTCTGTTTTTATCTAATGACTGTAAGCAATACTCTTCCATATATGGAAATGTGGGCATGGCTTTACGCCAGGAGCGAATCAGTAAAAGGTAAAACTTACCATTAGATAAATTAATTTAAATATTAACGAGCTGGGAGGTGAAGGCGATGAGAGCGGCACTGGGGGAACAGAGTCCTACTTTAATCATCGGATTAACTTCATTACTACTGAGTTTCGGTCAACGGGGCGCAATAAGTAGTAATAAGGGGCAAATCAAGCCAAAATAAGGGGCAAAACCAAGCCAATAATGCTGCTGAAGGGTAATAATAAGGAGAAATAATTAGACTATAGACCAGGAAGTCACCGGTTCGAGCCCCGACACCATCGGGTCATCAATGATGGACCCATGAGCACCCCCAAGTGCTCAGATACAGTCAGTCGTCGAGCTGGCAACCTAACCCTGCCTAATGTGCTGGGCAGCATGTAGACAGAACCATTCATTCAATTAGACTAAGGAGGTATAATGAGGCAGGGGATCAGTAATGAGGCTAAGGAGAATTAGGGCAGTAATGAGGCTGACGGGCAGTAGGACAGTAGTAAAGCTGAGGGACAGTCGGGCAGTAGTGAGGCTGAGGGGCAGTAGGGCAGTAGTGAGGCTGAGGGGCAATAGGACAGTAGTGAAGCTGAGGGGCAGTAGGGCAGTAGTGAGGCTGAGGGGCAGTGGGACAGTAGTAAGGCTGAGGGGCAGTAGGGCATTATTGAAGCTGAGGGGTAATGGACAGTAGTGAAGCTGAGGGACAGTAGGACAGTAGTGAAGCTGAGGGGCAGTAGGGCAGTAGTAAGGCTGAGGGGCAGTAGGGCATTATTGAAGCTGAGGGGTAATGGACAGTAGTGAAGCTGAGGGACAGTAGGACAGTAGTGAAGCTGAGGGGCAGTAGGGCAGTAGTAAGGCTGAGGGGCAGTAGGGCATTATTGAAGCTGAGGGGTAATGGACAGTAGTGAAGCTGAGGGACAGTAGGACAGTAGTGAAGCTGAGGGGCAGTAGGGCAGTAGTAAGGCTGAGGGGCAGTAGGGCATTATTGAAGCTGAGGGGTAATGGACAGTAGTGAAGCTGAGGGACAGTAGGACAGTAGTGAAGCTGAGGGGCAGTAGGGCAGTAGTAAGGCTGAGGGGCAGTAGGGCATTATTGAAGCTGAGGGGTAATGGACAGTAGTGAAGCTGAGGGACAGTAGGACAGTAGTGAAGCTGAGGGGCAGTAGGGCAGTAGTAAGGCTGAGGGGCAGTAGGGCATTATTGAAGCTGAGGGGTAATGGACAGTAGTGAAGCTGAGGGACAGTAGGACAGTAGTGAAGCTGAGGGGCAGTAGGGCAGTAGTAAGGCTGAGGGGCAGTAGGGCATTATTGAAGCTGAGGGGTAATGGACAGTAGTGAAGCTGAGGGACAGTAGGACAGTAGTGAAGCTGAGGGGCAGTAGGGCAGTAGTAAGGCTGAGGGGCAGTAGGGCATTATTGAAGCTGAGGGGTAATGGACAGTAGTGAAGCTGAGGGACAGTAGGACAGTAGTGAAGCTGAGGGGCAGTAGGGCAGTAGTAAGGCTGAGGGGCAGTAGGGCATTATTGAAGCTGAGGGGTAATGGACAGTAGTGAAGCTGAGGGACAGTAGGACAGTAGTGAAGCTGAGGGGCAGTAGGGCAGTAGTAAGGCTGAGGGGCAGTAGGGCATTATTGAAGCTGAGGGGTAATGGACAGTAGTGAAGCTGAGGGACAGTAGGACAGTAGTGAAGCTGAGGGGCAATAGGGCAGTAGTGAGGCTGAGGGGCATGGGGCAGTAGTGAGGCTGAGGGGCCGTGGGCCAGTAATGAGGCTGAGGGGTAATGGACAGTAGTGAAGCTGAGGGACAGTAGGGCATTAGAGAGGCTGAGGGGCAGTAGGGCAGTAGTGAGGCTGAGGGGCAGTAAAGCATTAGTGAAGCTGACGGGCAGTGGGACAGTAGTGAGGCTGAGGGACAGTAGGGCATTAGTGAGGCTGAGGGGCAATGGACAGTAATGAAGCTGAGGGGCAGTAGGGCATTAGTGAGGCTGAGGGGCAGTGGGACAGTAGTGAGGCTGAGGGGCAGTAGTGAGGTTTAGGGGCAGTGGGACAGTAGTGAGGCTGAGGGACAGTAGGGCATTAGTGAGGTTTAGGGGCAGTGGGACAGTAGTGAGGCTGAGGGACAGTAGGGCATTAGTGAGGCTGAGGGGCAGTGGGACAGTAGTGAGGCTGAGGGACAGTAGGGCATTAGTGAGGCTGAGGGGCAGTAAAGCATTAGTGAAGCTGACGGGCAGTGGGACAGTAGTGAGGCTGAGGGACAGTAGGGCAGTAGTGAGGCTGAGGGGCAGTGGGACAGTAGTGAGGCTGAGGGACAGTAGGGCAGTAGTGAGGCTGAGGGGCAATGGACAGTAATGAAGCTGAGGGGCAGTAGGGCATTAGTGATGCTGTGGGACAGTAGGGCATTAATGATGCTGAGGGGCAGTAGCGCATTAGTGAAGCTAAGGGGCAGTGGTGCAGTAGTGAGGCTGAGGGGCAGAAGGGCAGTAGTAAGGCTGAGGGGCAGTGGGACAGTAGTGAGGCTGAGGGGCAGTAGGGCAGTAGTGAGGCTGAGGGGCAGTGGGGCAGTAGTGAGGCTGAGGGGCAGTGGGACAGTAGTGAAGCTAAGGGGCATTGGGTCTGTAGTGAGGCTGAGGGGCAGAAGTGCAGTAGTGAGGCTGAGGGGCATTGGGACAGTAGTGAGGCTGATGGGCAGTAGAGCAGTAGTAAAGCTGAGGGGCAGTAGAGCATTAGTGAGGCTGAGGGACAGTGGGGCAGTAGTGAGGCTCAGGGACAGTGGGGCAGTAGTGAGGCTGAGGGGCAGTAAAGCATTAGTGAAGCTGACGGGCAGTGGGACAGTAGTGAGGCTGAGGGACAGTAGGGCATTAGTGAGGCTGAGGGGCAGTAAAGCATTAGTGAAGCTGACGGGCAGAAGGGCAGTAGTGAGGCTGAGGAGCAGTAGGGCAGTAGTGAGGCTGAGGGGCAGAAGGGCAGTAGTGAGGCTGAGGGGCAGTAGGGCAGTAGTGAGGCTGAGGGGCAGAATGTAATTCTGTCAAAATAGAACCACACACACACACACACATACACACACAGAAATTATAGATCAAGTGAGCAGTTTCTATGGAGCTCAATAACACTTAATGTTATAAGAATAAGGACATCTATGTATGTGTGTGTGTGTTTGTGTGTGTTTTAGATCAAGGCTGTATGGATGCTTTTAAGAGCTGAGTAGCCTTTACCTGATCCTTATAAAGCCAAGTAATCCCTACACACACACACAAACACACACACACACACACACACACACACACACACACACACACACACACACACACACAGTATGCCTTGTTTGAGGAGGCTGAATGAAGGAGCTCCTTTATCTTCCGTGGCTCGTGTTCAGACCGAGCGCTCGGCTAAACGTCTCAGCGCTCAGCTCGTATAAACGCTGTAATGTATACTCCAGATCCGAACAGATTCCTCTTTAAATTGATCTGACAGTTATATTGATGTCATGCGGAACAACAGCAGCAGAAAATTCCGTGGATAAATGTGATAATCTAGCTAACGGTTACCATGGAAACAGTGTGGAATTTAACTTTACGCCTACTCCAGGTATAAACGCTTTACAACGCTTTTCCTAATCTTTCGATTGTCCTCTGTTCACACGCTGATCTTAGAGCAGATCGAGAATTGTTATATGATCCTGGGCGCCAGTGTGTTGCAGCGCGTGAATGATTTGCGAGAATGATCGGTGCTTATAATATACATAAACATTTTAATTAGACTATCACAAGAATAATCTATTAGGATGAGGCATTAAATATTTTCATCATTTTCCTAAAGGTGTTCAAGCTAAAATAAATCACAGGAAACTTGATGAAAATTGTAATGGGGCCCCCTGGTGGCTGGAGGTCACTAATCAGCTGTGAATGTAGCGTACACCCTCTTCTCTAAATGGGCATGAGATACTGAATATAGAGTGTGGATTAAAACACACACACACACGCCCACAGAGTGAGAAATTTATGAACGTCAGAGAGAAATTTAAACGGAGTTAGTGTGAATCCATTTTCAGTGGGTGTGTCCCAGGGGATTATGGGAGTTTATGTTTTTTTCCCCTCTCAGCCCGATCAGATCTCTTAACGAGTTCTAATGATCCTCAAGGCCTGTCCAAGTGTGCACTACTGAGGGAGAGGGAGAGAGAGAGAGAGAGAGAGAGAGAGAGAGAGAGACTAAATCAGCAGTATACTGGTGCTCTGTGGGACACTACAGGACTGACAGAGACACAGTAACAATAAGAACCTCTGTGTGTGTGTGTGTGTGTGTGTGTGTGTGTGTGTGTGTGTGTGTGTGTGTGTGTGTGTGTAACCTCAATGTCATCCCGTCTCTCCTGTATTCAGTAGGGAGCATCTGAGCCGCTCTGGCCCGCGGAAGGAAGGAAGTGTGTGAGGACGCATAAGAAGACGCAGATTTATAAATTCAGAATCGGGACACGACCCAAACCGCAGTGCACTCCAGAGCGTCACTAAGAAAAGTCTGATGTGCTTTTTATCAGCTGCGTCCTCACCCCTGTGTTAGGAAGAGGAGGGACATAATGACATCATCACACAGACACTCACAGGCTGTGTCCCAAACTGCCATGCTAATACCCTGTGTAGCGACACTGTAAATATTCAGCATAGAGTCTTATGGCTTGTGAATTAGAACACAGCCATGGACAGGCCGCCATAGTCAGACCTCTGCTCTGGGAAACAAATATCACCACTCATCAGACACTCATCAGACACTCATCAGACACACATCAGACACACATCAGACACTCATCAGACACTCATCAGACACACATCAGACACACATCAGACACACATCAGACACTCATCAGACACTCATCAGACACACATCAGACACACATCAGACACTCATCAGACACACATCAGACACTCATCAGACACACATCAGACACACATCAGACACTCATCAGACACTCATCAGACACTCATCAGACACACATCAGACACACATCCAAGATGGACTGGAGACACATCAGAGACATATGGGACGCCTGAGCATCCAAGATGTATATGAGACATGTCAAAGACATATATAGGGCACATCAGACAACACAAGGGACATAAGAAACACATGAAAAACACATCGGACACATATCAGGGACATCAGAGACACGTCAAACATGTTTGACACACATCTGACAGAAGGACATCAGATACTCATCAGAATCACATTAGAGAGACATCATGGACACATCAGAAACACATCAAAGACACTTTGGACACAGATTGGACCAAGATCAGAGCCACATCACTTATAAATCACACACCATGCACATGGGAAAGACACATCAGATACACATTAAAGACTGCAAAGACGCATTAAACACCGGTCAGAGACCCATGAGACATCAATAGACACATATCAGACACACAAGTCTTGGGACGAAGTCAGACTTCGCTGACGCGCCTGATGTCCCTGAGTGTGTGTCCCGTCTCCGTAGATAAATATTCAATAAAATAAATAAATTATGAATTCTTTTGGTGATTTGTTTAAAAATCATTTCTTATCCCGAACGTCTTTGTTCTTCACTTTAACACTGTTTCTGTTCGCAGCCGAGTTTCTACACTCAGCTTTAGAATTCAGAATATAGATTTTGTTTACACTTCACTGTAACTCTCACATCCTGTGCAAAGCACCATGGGAATATTCTGTCTGCCTCAGTGCTCAGTGTGTTCAGGTTTCCATCTGCGTCCTCTCACTGCAGCTCCGACTCGGCCGTCCGAGTCCACTCATGAATAATGCAGCAGTCTGATTACTGCTCTCCATGCGCTTTCAAAAGTTTTGGCACCCTTGTCATACTGCACCTAATAGCATTATGTGTTTCGCAAAAACTTTCATGAACTGGACCCACCCCTTCCCTCGGCAGATCCACCCCTCCCCTTCCCCTCCCCTTTCCCTCGGCAGATCCACCCCTCCCCTTCCCCCTCCCCTTTCCCTCGGCAGATCCACCCCTCCCCT
>JAAGKR010012612.1:0-12500 GCA_011419295.1 Clarias macrocephalus
GAGAGAGAGAGAGAGAGAGACAGAGAGAGAGAGAGAGACAGACAGAGAGAGAGAGAGAGACAGAGAGAGAGAGACAGAGAGAGAGAGAGAGAGACAGAGAGAGAGAGAGAGAGAGAGACAGAGAGAGACAGAGAGAGAGAGAGACAGAGAGAGGGAGAGAGAGACAGAGAGAGAGACAGAGAGAGAGAGAGAGACATACAATAACATTTTGCTTTTCCAAGAATCACAAGACGCACTTCCTGACTCGACCCAAACGCCTTTGTGCTCTGCAACTTCCTCTACAGCCAGGACACACACACACACACACACACACTCACATATATATATATATATAAACACACACACACACACTCACTACACACAACACACCACACACACTGCTCTCTCTCTCTTTCTCTTTCCTTCTTTTCACCTCTTTTTTTTCTCTTTTTGTGTGTGTGTGTGTGTGTGTGTGTGTGTGTGTGTGTGTGTGTGTAGGGCGGACATTGTGGATGCAGAGCTGCTCTGTTTTCCTGTGACTGATCCTGTAGCAGCAGTGAGGAGGGGGAGTGCTGAGACCGGCAGCCCGAGTAAGTCTCTCTCTCTCTCTCTCTCTCTCTCTCTCTCACACACACACACACACACACACACACACACACACACACACACACACACACAAAGAACTCCTCTGAATTTAACAAATGAAGAGAGTTATATTGATGGTAATAAAACTAAAACCTAGACAAGTCTCAGTCATCTGTCCGTCTGTTCTTCTTAGATGTAAAGTTTCTATGAATAAACACTGGTTTAAGGTTTGTAAGGTGTTGAACAAACACAATGACGAGGTGTAGCTCGTCCATGAAGCCTCGACTATAACACTAGTGTGTGTGTATGTGTGTATAACTAGGTTAGGTATCCTGTATTCAGTGGTCCACCAGGTGGTGCTGTTGTGCACAAAATAATAATAATAATGTAAAAAACAACAACATATCTACATGAAAGTCTTTTTCAGACGCGGGTTGAGTAACACTTCTGACTTCATCAAAGCAACGGCGCTGTCATTCAGTTTTACAGCTTTAATCAGCCCCTCCCACCGCCGCGACACAGAGCGCCACACCAACACGCGCCGTATTGTCCGTTATCATGAGGTTCCACATTCAGGAATTCTATTTGTCACATACTGTACATACATGGATGTACAAGTGCAGCAGTAGTGAGATGTGATTGCGACAAACTCCAGACTGTACAGTTAAAAAAAATTATAAATAAAGATAAAAATACAACTAAGAACTAAGAATAAAAATAACAACAACATGAGCAACAAGACTAGGATACAAGTTACAGAAGTACAGAATCCACGTCATGTTCTGTGATATATGTGCAAGTATATGTAATAAAGTGACTGTGCACGACATCAGCCTTAAGAGTTGTTCTGTTCACTCACTGTCTGACCCCCAGGCTCCCCCAGTTTCACCCTGCCGGAGCAGGCGTACCACAAGACCGATCACTTCCTGTCCTCCTACCCCTGGTTCCATGGCCCCATCTCCCGCGTGCGCGCCGCGTACCTGGTGCAGCACGCAGGGGTCAGAGGTCACGGCAACTTCCTGGTGAGACAGAGCGAGACGCGGAGAGGAGACTACGTCCTCACCTTCAACTACCAGGGAAGAGCCAAGGTAGTCTTCATCATCGTCATCATCATAACCGTTATTCTGTGTGTGCTTTGTTACACTTGTTTGCTTATTATATTCTCTCTCTCTGTCTTCTCTCTCTCTGTCTCTGTCTCAGCACCTGCGTCTGTCCCTGACCGAGTGGGGTCAGTGTCGCGTGCAGCACCTGCGCTTCCCCTCCGTCGTCAATATGCTCTCTCACTTCCGCGTCTGTCCGATCCCGCTCGAGTGTGGAGCGGCATGTGACGTCTTATTGGCCAATTACGTGCTGGCCACGCCCACCACCTCAGGTAGGAGCACTGCATGAATTTTTGGGAATAATGACATTTTAAAGTCAAATTAATTAACATTAATAACAATGTGTGTGTGTGTGTGTGTGTGTGTGTGTGTGTGTGTGTGTGTGTGTGTGTGTTTTTTCCAGCTCCATGTTCCTCCGTGGGTTCTCCGGTGTTGGTCCCGTTCTCCCGCTGTAGTTCAGAGCCTAGTCTGGCTCACTGGGGCCTCGAGGCGTCCGCCCCCATGGCCCCGCCCCATGGCGCTTCGTCCGGCCCCGCCTTCCCTCCAAACAACCCTCCAGGACACGCCCCTGACTCCGGCCACATCCGGCGCAGCGAGTCAGTGGGTCGCAGGACTCTCCTCCGCCACCCGAACCCGCTCCCCCCGCTCCTGCACACCCGGGACTCAGAATACGAGCTTGAGCCGCTCGACAGGGGGCGCAAGAGAGCCATCGACAACCAGTACATGTTCTTCTGAACGTGACGGACGGACAGCCTTCGGGATAGAGACATCCAGCAGGGGGCGCTGGAGAAGTCTGGGTGTCGTGGAGAAGATGATGGAGAGGGACTCGGGCAGCGTCCCGGTCCCTCTGCACGCACGTCCCCCTCGTCCCTTTACCCCGTGGAGGGAGGTGTGTCAAAGCCACTGACTAAGGAGGGGACAATCTGCAGGATACACTCCCTCTGTCTGATGGAGAAGTGGCACGAACTCACGACACTTCACACGGGCGGCGAGTGTGTGAGCGTGTGTGTGCACGCGGACAGAACGGACACACACCTCACGCTCCGCAGAGACACGTGACAATCACGTCCGCTTTGAATGTACTTTACAGTTTTGTTTCACTATTAAGTGTTACATGGCTTTTAGCAAGATTGTGTGTGCGTGAGTGTGTGTGTGTGTGTGTGTGTGTGTGTGTGTGTGTGTGTGTGTGTTGGGATGTTTCTTAGACATTTTCTGCAATACCTGCTGGTTTATTCAGCTCTTTGTGGCGCAGCACAACGTGAGTATAAGGTGTGTGATAAGAGTGTGATCTCTCTCTGCGAGTCCAGCCCTACTGAGACGGCGTTAATTTATATATTTTTCAATTTTTTCCAAATGAGAAATTCTTTTGAAGCACTTGTCATGTTCAGACAGCGTCAGTATTCACTCGGGATGAGCAGCAAGCGCAAAGGCGTCTAGAACGTGAGCTAGCGTGGCTACATGAGACGAAGTCTAATCAAAAGGACTAGCGAAGGAGCTACAGAGGACTAAATGCGGCTAATCCTCCGGTTACGTGCCGAAGGCTAAGTTGTTCATGCTAGCTGACAGTGTTGCACATATTTGCACAGACAACCATTTTGGCTGGTATTATTGAAGAATCTTTGATGTCTAATTTGATGAAAACTGCAGAAAAGATCTAGTAGAAATTATTTTTATAAATGTTTTATCCTCAGCGTGTTTGCTAGCGCACGAGGAGGTCATGCCTGCGTTCCCAGGGTCCTGTTGTTCTCAGGGTTAAAGTGGCACCTAATGTGAGCATCACAAAGGGTCCTAAGTTCCCTGGGTTTATGTAACACATAATGGAAACGTAAAGAAAAAAGGTATTATAATTTAATGAACTGGATAATATTTATAAAATACTTTATCTTAAGATGGATCACATTTTCCTTGAACAGAATGGGACCTGGGGAACTTAGGACCCTGGGAACACAGGAACGCTCCTGCGCTAAAGTGACTTCCAGGCTAACTAGCATGTTTTGAAAACCTGTAATGTTACTTTTGAAGTAAAAACTTAGAATATAATTTTTCATGAACTGAGAAAAAGCACTTAATTAATTATTATCACGCTCAAGCTGAGTTAGCAAAGCTAGCATTGTGTTTGTGACAGAATAGCATGTTGAAACAACCTGATCCTGAGGTGGATTAGCATTTGATATGATTAAATATCAGTAAATAATAAACTGATGTCATGAGGCTAATTTGTACGCTGTCAACTAGCGTAGATTGGATTAGCAGTCCTAATGCTAGGCTAAAGTAAAAGTTTGTTTACAGCTAGCTAGCTTAGCGCCACCACAAGAAGAAAATTTACCTCAGGAACGTGAGCTCCTCTCAAGACTATACAAAGATCATCTCGTACTATGTTTCTCTTCAATTAAAATGCTCGTTCCTGATAATTAAAACAATTTTTTTATAAGTGAGTTCCACAATGTGTAGAGGAACACGCAGACGCCTTTGCCGTAGCGGCTCTTCCCCGGTGGAGCGGCGGACACCTGGGTCTCACGTCAATAAATCTGTGATCCACGTGCGAACGTCCAGGCTGAGCTGCCGCCCGTCTCGTCGTAGTTCCGTGTGGATGTGAGAGTGTTTAATCAGAGACGTGACGCAGCACTGTGACACAGCAACGCCGTCTCGCTGAGACTGAAAGCAGCAATAATTTAGCAATAATAATCCCCAAAGTGCCTCAGTTACCTGGGATTCAGGGGGGTCGTAGGGAAAGAGTTTTCTAACAATATAAAACAAAGTGAACGATCCGTACGCTAGTTTACCATATTTTCCAGATGACAAGACGGGATGTTACTAGATTACTAAAACCTGGACAGTCTTCATTTAAAACTACCTGCACAAAATTAGATCAGTTTTTATGACAAAAAAAGGTGATTTAATACGTTGATGATGTAGCTGTTTACACCGTCTTTACAAGATGCCGCTAAGCTGCTATGTCAAATATTGCAGCATTCGTTGTTGCTATGTAAAGATATTCCAGGTGTTTGGACTCTACTCTGCCCCCTAGTGGACACACTGTTTAATCCTCTGGGTGTGCATAAGATAGGCAGACGACTTTCTGCTCAAGTTCCCTCATGTACGTGTAGAAAAAAAAAACTTTAGCATCCCTGTGATACATGACTGTCAAGTTTAATCAGTGAAACCCAACGTGTCTTGGACATTTTACTTTTACACCAATTTTATTTCCAAACCTGAAAAGTTGACTAGAACTTAAAAACTCGTATCATGTGCAAATGCTTTATTTAATTGTATTTTTTGCTAATCATTTGTTTTATCATTTTTTTTGTAATTTGTTCATTTATGCACATTTTTAATAACTGCTCTTCTGGATCTTATGTAAAATGTTGAAATTAGCGCTAGTTGATGTAGCTTGAGCATCAACATAGCACGGATGTACACAACAGTAGTGTAAACTTGACTCTACCACTAGGGGGACGGACTTAGTGTAGAGATATTTTAAAATGGAAAATCAATCAGCCAAGCAACAATGTGAATCCTGATTGCGGAACTTTAGTAATCTGGAAAATATGGTATTCCTCTATGGAAATATTTCCAATGTCCAACGCCTAAACGTCTACACGGTGTGGGCATCACGTGTGCCTTAGCGACTTCCAACAAAAAATCAGCCAAAGACGTTTCAAACATCTGAAACGTGCACAATAATCCTACCTTTATTAAAAACTGAACTTTTTTAATTTTTATCTTAAACCAAATACTGTTGCTTTCCACTGACACACACACGCACACGCATGTACACACACTAGAACAAAGAGCTGTTAGCTAAGCTACTATTTACAACCGCATCTGTTTCCAATACTTGCCGCTAAATCGATTAGCATAAAGCTTCATCTCTGTCTCAGTCCAGGTTCAGGAGTGTAGAGAGATTAGAGAGATCAGACCTCAGATGTGATTTTGCTAAACTCTGGCTTCCTAAGTCATCATTAGACGTGTTAGCATTTGCGCTAACTGGCCCTTTGTGTGTGAGACTAGCTACACCTGTTTGTGCAATCGTTTGGAATCCAACTGACTAAAAACAGAGTAGTACTGTTTCAAAAAAGTTTTTTGTTTGAGTTGTATTTCTTAGATTAGCAAGGCATTTTTATCATTTAGCTAATTAGCACTAGCTAATTTAGTTATATTTGAAGAAAACAACGCCTTGTGAAAGTCCTGATGCTAACAGGAATGACTCAGCTTCGGTCATGCTACGTCCTAAGTTTGTTAGCCACTTCAGTTGACGTTCCCCGCGTTCTGGGAGAGAGAGAGAGAGGGGGGAGCGCCGGAGGAGCCAGAACTTGACGCTCTGCGCGTTCTCGTCTCCCTCGCGCCTCACAATGGTTTTAGCTAATCAGCTCGGTGAAAAGGAAAGCAACGGTATCTTGAGTCTCCTGCACTTCTCAGCCTGCTTGATATTTAACCTAGCGAGCGTAGTTACCCCCCCCCCCCCCCTATCACGACGGCCTTTATTACCGTGGAGCAATAAGCGTGTGTGTATCTGTGTGTGTGTGTGTGTGTGTGTGTGTGTGTGTGTGTGTGTGTGTGGAGTATTGAATGGAAGCAGCCATGAGTCACTACCTCACACTGCATGAGGGACTGTCTGCCCGGGAGAGAGTCCGGCTCCTTGAGGAGCTTCTGAAGTGAATTTGAGCGAAAGTCATTGAGCTGCTTCCACATTTTTAATTCTGAATGTTTGTTAAAAAAACACTTAATGTACAAACCAAATTAATGATTAGATTTTGAGACACAACTCTATATTCGGTCTTTATTAACATTCCTTTTCCATGCAGACAAGATCACTCAGTTTATTCCAGTTCGGTCTGGCTTGATCTGGATTCAGTATGCTGGGACTGGATTTTTATTCTTTTTTTTTTTATTCCATTTGTATCCTCTCACCAGCTCTGACTAAACACTGTGTGTTTCTAAAAGGTGTTTATTATTATTATTATTATTAATATAATAATAATTATTATTAATATTCTCCTGATTGTCGTTGACTTATTGTGATAAACAGAACCAGACAATTTATTTTCTGACCACGACCGATTCTTCTCAAGTGAACAGACAGATGAGCACGTCATGACCTTCTCCTCTTAACTAACCACACAGCTAATGGTGAGAGATGTGTGACGTGACATGACGCCGGTGATGTTCCGGCCTGCGCTTCCGGATCCCTACAGAACCGACCCGGTGTTCGCTCGGATCCCGTCACGTTCCTGTGCGAGCAGTTAATGAATGTAGATCCTCCTGGTCTGTAGTCCTCACTGATCTAAGATTATTCCGTTCTGTTTCGCCCCGGGTGTGAGTGCATGCAGCCTTACGCAGATGAACATCTGTCACATCTGTCCACAATAAGTTTGTTACGTTTTGGACAGCGCCATCTCTCTGTTAGAGTAGGTTTTTGTACCCTCAAAGCCTTAATGTTCATTAGACTTAGATCTTTGAGTTTTGTTCCACACCGATTTGAGCGTAATGATGCACAGAGACACGTGTGTGTGTGTGTGTGTGTGTGTGTGAGAGTGTGTCTCTCTAGACTGTGTCCTGTCTCTCTACTGTACTGTCCATGTCCTATTTTTAAGCACTGTAAACACACAGGCTTCTTCCTCTGCTAGACTCTACTGCTTCCAGGATTGTAAAGGATTTTCTCGCGCTCTGTATAACCACATGCATATTTAATTATATCCACTGTATGGTTACATTCTCTCTATCTGTTCTTTTTTTTTTAGAAAACAAATAATAAAATTAATTTTAAGATTTTTTTAACACACACTTGAGTCTTGGATTAGCTTTTTTATTGTATGGATGGTGAGACAGATCCTGATTAGTGTGTGTGTGAGAAAGAAAGAATTTATAACAATGGACATAAAAAGTGTGACTTTTACTATTTATGTATTTCATATTTTTAGATATCTCACCAAAAAAACAAAAATCTGTTATATTTTATGTGTAAGCCCAAATTCTGAAGCAGGCAAAAGAAAAAAAATAAAACAAATACATCTTTAAGCGAAAGTTCTAGATAATAACACACACACACACACACACACACACGATATTTGTTAGCTACATTAGCAGTGTATCTTAAGTGTAAGACGTTAAAAAATACTATTAAAATACTTTAATAGCTTTATTACATATAAATATAGATATGATAATGGTTAATACTTTAATAGTCAGATAGTGTTTATAAAATTCTGTCTTTAAAGTTATTAAAATGTCAAACCATATTTTAAGTTTTTATCATGTTTGTTTTTGTAATTCAGGAAGTAATTTAGGCTCAAATCAAATTGTCTTTAATTATAAACTCTAACATTTCTTATTAATCTATTGTATTATTATTATTACATTATTAATAGATAGTGTACATTTATGTATGAATTTTAATCCGTTCCAGAGGCGAATTCTTAAGGTGCAATCTCGTATTGTGAAACGCATTGTCCCATAGGAAATAATGTAAATTCTGATAATCCGTTCCAGCCACCTAAAATATTACCAATTACCAATTTCCAATACTATAATCATATGTGCATATAAAAACAATCAAAACATTTAGAAAAGACACGTGAATGATGTAAAATATTAAATAAATAGACATTAAACCTCACTTAATCTTAATTTATGATTCCTCTTTGGACCGGCTGCTTTAAAATCATCCTTGCATTTAAAATCGTCCTTGATAACATTCTTGATAACACCATGTTAAAGTACAACATACAAGATTCAGGTGTAAAAAATGATTATACAATTAACTATCTAGAGTAAGAGAACAACAAATAAATAGAAGATATACAGTATAGCAAAGTTTACAAATATGTCTGTCAATAAATCATAACAATAAACAAAATTTTAAAATATTGAGAAAATAAACTAATTATACGGGGAAAATAGTATTTCAGTATTATTCAGATCTAGTGTTAGTACGCGTCGTTGACGGTTAAAAAGTTTGTAGAAACAGTTAAAATGTTAAATCTAATAATAATCTGCTGATCTTTAATGTAATCAGTGATATTATTATTATTATTATTATTATTTGAGGTTGAAGTCCACGTACATGTCTGTGTGTCTCTCTGTCTCACTTATTAACACACAGAAATCACATTCTGTAAGGTCGAGTATCTGACGCCTTGTTTACACTAAGTTGTACTTCTTTGGTGCTCAGACAAATACACTCGCTGTTCGGTAATCGGAGAGAGAATCACAGATGAGAAATGGAAAAAGTCGATCAGATAAAGATGAAGTTTTGTCTTAAAACGACTCCGGCGTGTTAAAATTCACTTCTACCACTTCAGCGCTGTTATTTCAGCCAAAGTGAAAATATGAACTAATCCCAGTAAAAATATTCACTTTATCTTTTCTAATTAATATCTATTGGTGTTTGTTTACATTGAGACAGTAGCGCATTAGTAGATCATTTTAAAGTAGATTATTAAATCACTTAGATTTGACTGATGGTGCAGATTAAACTTCAGGCTGAGATCTGAGGACTGCAGAAGAGTCATTACATTCAGTCCAGACAGGTTTGTGTGAGACAGTGAGACAGGGAGAGACACTTCTGAGACTGGTCTGTGCTCCTCCAGTGTGTAAAACGTAGTGATATGACTGAAAGTGCGAGCTCGTGACCGATGTTCAGACGAAACCTCTCTTTCATTGATACAGACAACTTCTGCTCCACGCGAGGAGAACCGATAGAGCTTGAGAACGATGTCGTGACGAAAGCGCTTACGTCATGACGTCACGGAGTCACGCAAAACACGGAAGTGAGCCGCTGCTTGTGACTCGGTGGCCAAAATGGCCGTGCAGTGACGGAACTCCGGGTTTCGGTTCAGCACCAGGTGTGTTCCGGGAGAGTTCTGATCGTGTTCCAGTGGACCGGGGCTGTGTCGCCGTGCTCTGGGTGTGTGTGCGCGCGCGCTGTACCGGAGCACCATGTCCCTGTTCCAGTCCGCTCTGGGCTTCCTGGCCGGTACCGGTTCCGCCGCCGCGAGCCGGGATCAGCACGACTTCGTGGGTCAGGTGGTGGAGCTCGGGGACACCAAACTCCGCATCAGGAGGGTGATCGCTGAGGGTGAGACACTCATTACACACCGCGCTCTGACTGACTGTGTGTGTGTGTGAGATGCTAACGTGAGTGCTAATGCTACTGCTAGCTGTAGTGCACCCGGTCCTATGTGTGTGTGTGTGTGTGTGTGTGTGTGTGTGTGTTAAACTGTACTGACACCGGACCTATTCACTGACACCACGCCGACCTCATGATTAATACATTATTATTATTAATGTTATTAAACTGTGTGTGTGTGTGTGTGTGTGTGTGTGTGTGTGTGCGCGCGCTAACACCGTTAGCATGATGACGCGCTGAGTCACCTGATACACCTGGGCGCGCACTGCTGAGGTAGTGACGTCACGCTTTAATAAAGAGATCTTTATCATCTCTACACACCTGTGTGTGTGTGTGTGTGTGTGTGTGTGTGTGTGTGTGTGTGGGTTTGATCCTGTGTGACTGAGAGTCCTGATATACTGTACACTAACCAGCGCGCGCTCACCAACTGCCCCCCACCTGTCTATCTGTCTCTGTCTCACTGCCTGTCAGTCCACCTGTCTGTCTCTCCGCTCCTCTGTCCATCTGTGTGTCTCTCTGCCTGTCAGTCCACCAGTCCGTCCACCTGTCTGTATCTTTTCATAGTTCTGTCTCTCTGCCTCTCAGACCGTCTGGCTGTCTCTCTGCCCCTCAGACCGTCTGGCTGTCTCTCTGCCCCTCAGACCGTCTGGCTGTCTCTCTGCCCCTCAGACCGTCTGGCTGTCTCTCTGCCCCTCAGACCGTCTGGCTGTCTCTCTGCCCCTCAGACCGTCTGGCTGTCTCTCTGCCCCTCAGACCGTCTGGCTGTCTCTCTGCCCCTCAGACCGTCTGCCTGTCTCTCTGCCCCTCAGACCGGCTGTCTCTCTGCCCCTCAGACCGGCTACCCGCCCCTCTGCCTCTGACCGTCAGTCTGTCTGTCTGTCCGTCAGTCTGTCTGTCTGTCCATCAGTCTGTCTCTCTGCTCCTCAGCCCATCCAGTGATTATTTTCAAATCAAAACTATGGGTCTGAGGGATGCACATACTTTTAAACAATGTTTTTTTTTTTTTTTTAATCAGTCCTACAGTAAATAAATAAATGCTCAGATATCACAGGAGATAATCAACACCTCTTGATTTTAGAGTTCATCCAGCCTGCACTTTAGTCAGTATTAATTAGTTCTGAGTGTTTGTATGTTAATATTCAGGACTGTGATGAAAACTGACGGAGTGCTGTAGAGACAGTGAGAGCTCTTCTTCACACACGCGCACACACACACACACACACACACACACACACACACACACACACACACACACACACACACACACTGCATATGAATGTCCATCCTCAGGGAAAGAAAGTTTCCTCGCATGCGGAGAGTTTATGGAACACGAACAAACGGAACTGAACATCGGTGAAGTTGCGCGTACAAGTTGCGTTGTTTACGTCAGTGGAAACCCAAATCGAAACGAGTTTATGAATTTAATTAAATTTTTTTGCTATGTGAAGACGGAGCACTGTGTGTCCCAAGAAAGTTATCAAGGACCGTTTCAGTCGATGAAGATCCAAAGAATTATTATTTTCATCACTTAGTCCTAAACCTGAGGTGCTTCTTCACTGATTAGTTTTAATTTCGTTTTAGATGGAATGACGGTAACTGAGGAAGCAAACCGAAACGAATCTCTTGTACGGAGTCATTGGCTGGAGACTGTGAGATTAACCAATCAAAAGTAGCGTTACATTTCATCAGCCTGAAACCACACGACGAGCTCGGAGATAAGAGCGTGTGGCGTTATGCCGTGTGACCCCAGAGACACTGCAGCTTCTGTGGGGATGTGTCTCAGAGGACACGCAGTAATAAGACAATGTAGTCCTTACAAGCTTATGTGTGAAATGTGCAGGGCACGCATGAAATATGATCACTGTCTGTCTCACTGTCTGTCTCACTGTCTGTCTCTCTGCGCCTCATCAGCGTGTGTCAGTGTGTGTTCTGTTTGCATGGTTACAGCAGCTGTATGAGTGTCTGTATAAGGTGTATGTGAGGTGTGTGTGAGTGTGAGAGAGCGAGAGAGAGAGAGACACACACAGAGAGAGTGAGAGAGAGAGAGAGAGAGACACACAGAGAGAGTGAGAGAGAGAGAGAGAGAGAGAGAGAGAGAGACAGAGAGACAGAGAGAGAGAGACACACAGAGAGAGTGAGAGAGAGAGAGAGAGAGAGAGAGAGAGAGAGAGAGAGAGAGAGTGAGAGAGAGAGACACACAGAGAGAGTGAGAGAGAGAGAGAGAGAGAGAGAGACACACAGAGAGAGTGAGAGAGAGAGAGAGTGAGAGAGAGAGAGAGCTTCCTGCTGTATTCTCTGTTAGTGCAACTCTGAGAATGTTCACAAACATAGAACAGTTGGTCACGTAGAGCACACACTTGCACTCACACACACACTCTCCCTCTCTCTTACACACACACACACACACACACACACACACACACTTCCTTCTCCTTTGTGGTTGTGTATAGGGCAGCTTTGTTTAAGACTGTGTGTGTGTGTGTGTGTGTGTGTGTTCACCTGTAACAAGAAACTTCAGGGACTCTCGATTCAGCTATTCATTTACTTGTTGCCATGGTTACGGTTTGGATAGGGGTTCTTTTGTGTGTGTGTGTGTGTGTGTGTGTCATTGTCCTCAGGTTGGCAGCAGGTTGGTGTGTAAAGATCGTTGGTGTGTGAATTGTTGTGTGTGTGTGTTTAACTGATAAAATGTGCAGAGAAAATGCCAG
>JAAGKR010012612.1:15000-16020 GCA_011419295.1 Clarias macrocephalus
TGCAGTCATTCCAGTAACTGAGATTTTTTTTATTGGAGAAATACATTTTGTGTGCTGCATAAGTATTTACACCCCCCCTCCACCCCCGTCCCGTGTGCAAACGATTATAACCAGTGGCGGCGCTGATCTTACCCCCAAAACCAGTGTGATTAAGCAGCACACCACCGTTGTTGCCCCCTGAATCACTCAGTCTCACCTCTCATGCTGCTCTCAGTAGTGCTCCCACCCCCCCTCCCCCTCCCCCGACACCACTGATGGTCACGCTGCAGCTCTTATCCCAGAGTCATTACAACCAGTCAGACCACAGCCCCCCCCCACACACACCCCTCTGTAGGACCAGTAGGACCAGTCTCCTCTGTGACCAGTAAGACCAGTCTCTGTACCTGGTTAGACCTGAGCGGGTGGGTCAGGGGTGAGACTGTAGTGAGACCTCTAATGCTCCATACGGCTCACAGTCAAATCACGGCTCAGGGATTTATTGCTTAGAAAATGTATTTCACAGTAATGTTAAGTGTGTGTGTGTGTGTGTGTGTGTGTGTGTGTGTGTGTGTGTGTGTGTGTGTGTGTGTGTGCGCGCCCCCCCCCCCCAGGCCCTGGGCTGTATCCTGTACCTGCTGTGTTTTAAGCAGCACCCGTTTGAGGACGGAGCCAAGCTCAGCATCGTCAACTGCAAATACAGTTTTCCAGAGAACGAGAGCCGCTACGCCGTCTTCCACCAGCTTATCCGTCAGTACCCGTCTCTCTCTCTCTCTGCACACCCGTCTCTCTCCCTGCACACCCGTCTCTCTCTCTCTCTGCACACCCGTCTCTCTCCCTGCACACCCGTCTCTCTCTCTCTCTGCACACCCGTCTCTCTCTCTCTCCCTGCACACCCGTCTCTCTCCCTGCACACCCGTCTCTCTCCCTGCACACCCGTCTCTCTCTCTCTCTGCACACCCGTCTCTCTCTCTGCACACCCGTCTCTCTCCCTGCACACCCGTCTCTCTCCCTGCACACCCGTCTCTCTCCCTGCACACCCGC
>JAAGKR010012613.1:0-16018 GCA_011419295.1 Clarias macrocephalus
TCGTCTCCAGAGACTCTACAGTATTTTATATCTTACATACATATGTGCAGCTGCTGAAGTTCTGTAAAAAGGATCTAAATTACAGAGAGAGAGAGAGAGAGAGAGAGAGAGAGAGAGAGAGAGAGAGAGAGAGGTTTTAACTCACTTTATTATAACAAATTTGGGGGGGGGGTATTTTACATTTTTATATACATATATTATATATAGAGAGAAACAGAAGGAGAGAAGGAGAGATAGACAAACAGAGATTAGGAGAAAGAGACAGAAGGAGAAAAGGACAGACAGAGAGAAGGAGAGATTATTTACATATTACATTTTTTTTAAGAAAAAAAAAAACCCTCCACCCCACCAACAACTCCAATGTCCTTTAATTTTTCTTGTCACCCTGTACTACAGTCTGGAGTGTGTAATGGCGTTGGCGGCGGGGTCAGTGTTGAGGCCGTGGTCAGCGCTGACTACTATACACGCGTTGGGATGTTTACTTGCACTGTGTACAGTAGTGGCAGTGTTCGAGTCAGCGCCGGGTGCAGTGTGTGTCTCTGTGGTGGCGGTGTGTGTGAGACTGACCTTCGTGAGTGCTGACTCGGGTGTGTTGCTGAGGCTCGCGGCGGACTCGGACTCCTCTGTGTTTTCCGGCTGACTGCCCCCACGCTGCTGCTGCTGTTTCCCGGCCGTGTGCTCGAGTCCCGGCTGCATGGCTCCGTGTGGACAGCTCAGCCTTTTGTGTCCGACGTCCCCGCACTCGAAACACGTCAGCGGCTCAGTTGTAGCGAAAATGGTATAGCTGCTGTCCCCTTTACTCTTAAAATTAACATTCAATGTCCCTTCTTGGTTAGTTAAAACCATTAGGACGTGTCTCCGGGAGGACAGGACGTGCTTCACGCTGGAGCTCTTACACCTGAGCGGGATGGCTCTCATGAGGCTGACGAACCTCCCAAATCGGGCCAGCTCCCTCATGATCGCCTTGTCCTGTATAAATGGAGGCACGTTCATGGCGGGGGCAGACAGAGGGGAGACCGGGACCGCTGATCCTCTCACGGTTATTCCAGTCCTCATGAGTGCACCAGGTCCCCTTTGTCCATGACACACCTCACGCCATTTCGGAGAGATAAACTCTCCCCACCGGCCTCAGAGGCCATGGTGCTCGCTCTCTCTCTCACGATAAAGTTTTAAATCATATGTATTTTAAACAGCATTCACTAAAAATAATTATGGGGAAATAAAGAAGGGGAATAAATAAATAAAAATAAATAACTAAGTAAAGAAGTGGGGGAAAAACTGAAAGTTTTTTTCAGAAAAAAACTTGGCAAGACGCCAAACAGTCTTTCACGCGCTCCCTCACACCTAGTGCATGCGCAGAGAGAGAGAGAGAGAGACTGTATAATGTGAGGTAGGTTTATTATAATAATGATTATAATCACCAGATTTGAAAAAATAAAGTACTAATGACCGCAAACCTCTTCACATTGTATTTATTCACACACATTGGTTTGTTTCCTGAATGACTTTCAAGTATGACTGTGTGAACACACTAGGGCCTTGTTAAAGCTAATCCGATTTGTTTCACAAGGGCATGTCTTTTACATACTTTGTGGTTAGAATATCAAACACAGAAAAAAGACTGTCTGCAACTTGACTTTCTTAAAATTTAAATTTTTATTTTAACCTATATTTCTCATCATATTTCTCATCATATTTTTTCTCATATTTTTCAGTGAGTTCCCTTTCAAAAGCTACATGATGTTCCAGATGCTGCGTGAAAATGCTATAGGAACATCTCTTTGTTCTCCAGTTGTGAAGCCTGTGTATGTCAAAACTGCCGAATACTTCGGCTTATAACCTCTGCCAGGCATGACGTCACCGAATAAGGTGCACCTGCAGGTTATAAATAGGAGTGGACCGGAAACATCCTCAGATCTTTTTGTCTTCAGGACCGCTTTGTGTTTGCGTGTGTGTGTGTGTGTGTGTGTGCAACAAAATCACGGTAGGAAAGAAAAACTTTACTTACCGATAATGGCAAGAGTTGGTGGAGGGCGATCGCCACGACTTTTTCTTTGAGTGATTGGGTTTCAAGGAAAGTGCAAGCATTGTGATTTCCCTATTAAGGCACTTCGCGCGCTGGTCACTTTCTTTAAAGAGAAATCGCGAGCTGCGGCGCATTCCTGGGGCTCGTATGAGACGCTGTCCCCGGATTAGGAAGTTTTTAGCGTCCACTTCTCAAGCGCGCTCAGGCGCTTCTTGTGAGCGGGGGAAAGAGACTTCCTCACTTGCTTCCATGAAGATAGCGTGCCGATCGGGCAGACGTGCATGAGACAGAATTCCCCCTTTCTCTCGCGCTCTCCCCGGATCCGCTTCTCAAGCGCTTTGGCGCTTTTTGTAAAGGGGCTGAAGAGATTTCCTCTCTCGCTGCAAAATAAATAAATAAATAAAAGAATAAAAATAAATAAAAATTAATAAATATAAAAAAATAATAATAAAATAAATAAATAAATAAATAAAAATCCCCAAGCGCTCAAAGTTAGACGGCAGGTTTCTGTCGGGTGGCAAGGGGAGGGGCCTAAACAAGGGTTCCTCCCCTTTTTTGGCGACCTCCATGACGAGTTAACTCTTTCCTGTTTTATGATGATACCCCAGATTGAAGAGACACTTGCGAGCTCTCTCTCTCCTGGGAGCTCATCCTCCCTGAAAAAGCCTACACTCCCCTCCAAGCCATGTAGACTAACATCTTCGTTGGTGGGGAAAGCTTTTCAGGCAGCGGGTCAGGCTGGTGCTGCCCTGTACACCATGGTGGTTTTGCAGGCATAGGAGGCTCACCTGCTGAGAGTTCTGAGCACTGGCGAGTCTATCGACGGCGCCGAGCCACAGATTTATTTCTCTGTGCCACAAAGCAGACGGCCCGTGCTGTCGGCCATTCTATGGCTGCCGCGGTCGGCACGGAGAGACATCTGTGATTTAACCTCACGGGCATCGAGGTCAGGGATCGTGTTTTCCTCCTTGATGCCCCTCCTCTCGCCTTCCGACCTCTTTGGTGACACTGTAAACATCGGCACCACTAGGTTCGGGAGGCGAAGCTCTACAAACAGACCACTGTGAGGTTTCTCCCCTGCTGTGCTCAGGAGTAAGGACTGTCGGCCACCCAGTCCCGACCAGGTCTGGTCCCCACAAGGCATGAGGTGCAGAAGGAGAGACAGGGGAGGGACTCATTGCGCTTCGCAATCTGCCTCAAAAAAAGAGAAAAAAAAAAACACCGGATCTGAGGAGCATTATCTCAGAAAGGAAGTCCTGAGGTTGACGTGCCCAGGACCACAGGGGTGTCTCCCCCCGGAGAGGAATGTGTAAAAATTCCAATAAGGGATAACGACTCCTCCCTGGCACCCTCTGGGGGCCGTTGTCTAATTTCCGCCACCACTGGTGTATTGGGAAGCAGCGGTCTCCAGCGAAATGTTGGTTTCTTCCGGCCTTGTTTCAGGATGGCGGACACCTAACACCCCCCCTTCGTTGCACATCGTCCTCCGCATTTTCAATGGCGTGGTCTTCACTTCCATGAAACTGGAACGAGCGCATCTGCTGACTTGGCAATTACAGACTTTGCTGGGAAAGGGGGCCATAGATCATGTTCCTCTGCCAGACGAGAGATGGGGGGTTGCATCCAATTTTACATCTTTTTGGGCTGATTATCAAAATGTTGACAAAATTATTGTTTCTCAAATTCAACCAGAGATTTGGATTGTGACGTTCAACGTGAATGATGCATATTTTCATAGAGAAATATTGCCACAACACAAGAGGTTCCTGAGGTTTGCTTTCGGGAGCGAAGCTTACCAGTATCGGGTCCTTCTACCTGGCCTAGCCCTGTCACCCCACACATTTAAAATGCACGAATGCAGCTCTGGCTCTATGATTCCAGGGCATCTGTATTGTGAATTGTATAGACGACTGGCTGATCCTAGCTCAGTCTTAATAGCTAGCGCTTCGACATCGGGATGTCGAATATTTGGGTGTCACATGGAATTCGATCACAAGGCGGGCACACGCTTGAACAAGCTAGCGCACCAGGTTCTGCTTTGGGCACAGGACAAGTTCCTGTCCCTCAGCGTGATTTACATTCCGGGGCACATAAATGTAGGAGCGAACTTGCTATCCAGACAAGCTGACACATGGGGACTGGAAACTCCACCCCGAAGTAGTCAGTCAAATCTGGGAAAGATTTTATATAGCAGAGGTGGATCGCTCTATAAAATCGCAAGAGGCAGCACAATGTCCCCTTTACTACTCTGACTCCTCCAGCTTCCCTGGGTCTGGACGCAATGGCCCACACATGGCCCAGATTACGCCTTAATGCGTTTCCACCCATAGTTCTGCTCCCAGGAGTCCTGACGAGGGTTCGTCAACAGGGTTTGTGCCTCTTATTGATAGCGCCCCATTGGCCGACCAGAGTGTGGTTCTCGGATCTAATATCTCTCCTCGACGGCTCACCCTGGGTGATTCCAGTGAGGAGGGATCTTCTGTCTCAGGCGCAGGAGACAATATTTCATCTCCGGCCCGAGCTCTGGAACCTTCATGTTTGACCCCTGAAGGGGACCAACTAAGAGATGCTGGTCTTCCAGTCAGCGTAATTGAAACCATTTTAATTGCCAAGGCTCCCTCCACTAGAAGAACTTATGCCCACAAATGGAGTGTATTTGAAAATTGGTGCATGGCAAGACATGTAGACCCAGTTCACTGCCAGATTGTTTCAATGCTGGAGTTTCTGCAAGAAAAGTTGTCCTCGGTCTTATACCCTAGTACTCTAAGAATGTCTGTAGCCTCTATTTCGGCTTGTCATGCACTGACCGATAGGGTTTCTGTGGGGAAGCACCATTTAGTTGCCCGTTTTATTCGTGGAGCTAAACGGTTGAAGCCGCCCACTAGAGCGACGGGCACCTCCATGGGACTTAGCTATCGTACTTGAAGGCCTGGCTGACACCCCTTTTGAACCACTAGAGTCAGCGCCTGTCAGGCTTCTATCTCTTAAGATGGTTTTTCTTATGGCTATTACTTCTTTGAAGAGGATTGGGGATCTGCAGGCTCTGCCAGTCTCCCCATCCTGCCTAGACTTTACCTCTGGAGCAGGAAAGACTTCACTTACTGTGTCCAGTACGTGCTCCTCAGATTTACGTCCACCGCACTAGCCAGTGGGGTAAGTCAGAACAGCTCTTTATTTGAAATGGGAGTCACAACCAGGGGGAGGCCACCTCTAGACAGACTGTCACACTGGGTGGGAGATGCTATTGCCCTAGCCATGAGGCACATGGTCACACTTCGCCTCTTGTAATCAGGGCTCATTCAACCGGGGGGATTGCCTCATCAATTGCTCTGGCAAGAAGTGTCCCACTGCAGCAGGTGTGTGATGCGGCAGGCTGGTCCTCTCCACACATGTTTGTTAGATTTTATAGTCTGGATGTCAATGCTACTCCGGGCTCGCGGATCCTTGAGTCAGCATCCCAGAGTTAGGTCTGAGACCTCCTTGGCTATTGTGCACAAATACTACACAACACTGGGGGTCCAGACACTTGCAGTGCTGCGGCCTTGGTATTCTCATTCCCATAGTGTTTTCACGCAGCATTGAGTGTAGCTTTTGAAAGGGAACGTCTTGGGTTACTTAGCTGTAACCCTGTTCCCTGATAAAGCGGGAACGAGATGCTGCGTTTCAATGTCGCACTGCTGGTGTGCCAGGATGTCCTTCAGACAGAATTGACCTGAGGATGTTTCCAGTTCACTCCTATTTATAACCTGCAGGTGCACCTTATTCAGTGACGTCATGCCTGGCAGAGGTTATAAGCTGAAGTATTCGGCAGTTTTGACATACACAGGCTTCACAACTGGAGAACAAAGAGATGTTCCCGTAGCGTTTTCACACAGCATCTCGTTCTCGCTTTTTCAGGGAACAGGGTTACAGCTAAGTAACCCGAGACGTTTTCACAATGGTTTTCTCCCATACCACAATATTGTGCACACTTGAACTTTCATGTTGGGTTGCGAGTGACATAATAAAGAGTTTAAAATCTGAGCAGGTAGAACTTCAAGACTGAGACACATCTTTGTGAATCTGATCTGAGTCTGATTCCAAAGCACCTCTGCATGTGATTCAGATCAGATTTGCAAAAATCAGATTAAATAAGTTTTGTTTGTTTTTTTACTGTTCAGACTACTACAACACTCACCAATCTGAATACAAACTGTCATGTGCCAAAATTTGGGCTGGTATTCTAAACAAACCCTAGCTCACTAAGGCATAAATATGTTATTCTACATTTATTTGAGGATGTGGATTTGAAAGTGGCCATATACTTTTATGCCATATTATTGCAATTTTCATGTGACCCATAAACGCAGTCATGCATCACTATGGAAGTTTTAAAGGTAGAAAGACATTTAACTCCAAATGTTATATACCTCTATACCTATATCTACTTCACAAACTACATGTTTAAAATTTGAGCATTGAGGGAAAGAGGAAAATTATTTTTTCTTAGACAAAATCTTTTTATAGCCATCATTTATAGCCATAATTACGTATATGTGACATCACACCACTTAAACATTAATAGAGATTTGTTTTCTCATCTTTTATATGATATAAAGAAGGACAGTCATATGGAGGAGAGGCAGAATACCCATGCAAACATAAGTTTATTTAAGTTGAGTGAAAATATTAAACAGCGCATGCTGGGAAGTGGAAACAAATGTTAGCATAAGAGTCCTTTTTATGAACATAAAAAGCCAAAAATTAAAACCAGGTGACAAATATGTGGGAATCATGAAAGTACATCCCCCCTTAGGGCACAGGTCCTGACACAGCTAATGGGAGGTCCAGGACAGCTTCTCTGCCCTCCTACATCAGTTCCACTGAAGGCAATGCTGTCAATGGATGGTGCAGATTACACTATCAGAAACTGAACATGATGAATGGGTAGGAGCTTCTGGGTAGGAAATCTAGGGTATAGGACAAGCATGCTGTTTTAAAAACCATGAGAAAGGGCTAATGAACTGTCCCCAAATTCAGAAAGTTACAGCAGCAGCAAGGGGGTCCATAAAGTTGTTCTTGAAGCAAGGCAGTGGTGAAAACAAGCCAGCTTGTGGGGCCAGCTCTGCTCTCAGTCTCCTCCTAGGGCTCTGTGTTCTTTCCCCTGGGGTTCTGCAGTATCAATGACTATTGGTTTTGATATATCCCCCTCCTAAAATTCCTTGGGGAGACCCATACCATTTTACAGGAAACACAATTTTCATTAGTTCCTGAGGCTAGAATGCTGCTCTGAGATGGGGCGCTGTGCCTATAAATGTGCCAGCCTGGGGTGCCTGGAACGCATGAACAAAATCCATTGCTGCTTCTGTGACTTCTTCCAAAGAATCTCCCAAACTTTAAATCAGAAAAAAAAATCTTACTCTCTCCCATCATGGGCACTTCTATGTCCATAATTCTTCTTTTGGAGGACAGAAATGGAGCCAAATGACTTAATGCCAAGCCCAGCATCATAGCCCACCTTGTAGTTCACTTCATCCTTAAACATTCAGTCTTGCATTCTGTCACTTCTAGATCAGAGGCAGGTAACATGTGTAGACAAATGTTTATTCAAGTGGTGGGAACATGAATGAACTGCTCATGCACAAACCATAACTCCTTATGACCAATCACAAACCCCTGTTTGCTTAGAAATCCTGTGACCTTTTCCAGAAGACTTTATTTACTTTTCATTAAAACTAGTTACAACACGGGATGTATTAAGATTTAATAATATTTCTTCATTCATTTCTATACGGGTTCAAATAAGCTCTGCTTACATTGTCTTTTTATTTTTTAGAAATCTGTTTTTCCTGTTGTTTATTAAATTATAGAAATTCTGTTAAATGGTTCCAGTCAACTTTCTAAGAACGTCCTATTCAATTTGTTTTAAAGTTAAAGAAGCTTTGTTCCATCATGATTAAAATGTGATCTATAAAAGTCTACAATATGTTTATGCATAAAATTAGTTCAGTAAAATCTACAAAGGCTTTAACTTAACTTTTTTTTCTTAAAAGGCTTTAACTTAAAGTTTTATTTATAGTGCCTATCCTAAGGAATCACTCTGTAGCTTCAACCTGAGTTGTGATGAAATGCTTTGAAAAGCTAGTCAGGCACTTCCTCACTTGCCCAAAAAGTGTAACATTGTGGAAAGGTTTTTTTTCTTTTTTATTTATTTATTTATTTTTTTTTATAAAACCCATCAGGAGTGGAACTACCTTTCACTATTTAAATATGCTGAGATGTTAAATCACAATTAAAAAGCCAAAGTCCAATTTTCATAAATCGGTTTTCATTAAAATATTATATATATTTTTTTTCAATTCAGATTATTTCGGTGACTAATGTGAGTTGTACTTTCTACAGTAGACCGACTAATTTGTGTATAAATATTGGAGTCCTTATCCCAAATATAGTATTATAGAAAAACCTATGAATCATATATTATTATTATTATATATTACAGTGCATTATATTTTTGATTTCTTCCAGAACTATTAGTAATATATTAGATGAAATCAGTATGGATGTACATCAGAAAGAGCAGGTGGGGGGAAAAAAAAAACTTTCAAGAAAGAACACTGATTATTGCAGAATCTCTTTTAAATATTTGCAGTGTTAAAATTAATTTAAAGCACCTCCTAAACCACGGGTAAAATAGAGCATAAATAATTGGATTAATGGTAGAGTTAAGACAAAGCATGATCAAAACCTTCTGAATTGTCTCTAACTGTGGTTCAATAACACCACCTAACAAACTATAAATAAAATATGGAAGTAAACAAACCAGAAACACAGACACTAAAATTCCAAGGACTTTAGCTGCTTTTCTCTCAGATTTCATCGAGTGTGAGGTGACTTTCTGTGTTTTAGACCATGCATGATTATTAAGCTCTTTGATTGCAGTGGCATGTTTCTTAGCAATCATAAAAACCCTAATGTATAATATGATTATGACAGAAATTGGAAGTATAAATGAATGTATAAGGTCAATTACAGAGCAAACTTCATTCAAAAAATTAAAACACTCTCCAGGACACATTACAAAACTCATGAAGGTTCCATTAAAATATAAAACTGCTATGACATATCCCAGACACAAACACCAGTTAGCATAAACCACAATGCACATGGTCCTCCAAGAGATTGTGTTTGCATAGAAAAATGGATGTGAGAGAGCCAAATACCGATCCACGGAAATTAAAGCAACATTATAAATTGACAAGTTCCCAAGAAGAAAGGACATTATAATTAAACAGATGCAGTAAGCTTTATCAAAAATCCAACAAGATTCGATTGTCCAGATTATCAGTGGCAGCATCACACAAGTGCCAATAAGGAAATCCGACACAGCCAGAGAGAGCACAAGTGTGTTTGTTGGTGTGTGAAGCTGCTTGAAGTGAAGAACAGAGATGATGACGAGCAGATTTCCACACAACGTTAGAAGAATTACAGCAGCTGAACACACATACAGTAAGCTATAAACTGCAGGAGATACAGATCTCTCTGGACAGGAGAAACGCTCACAGCGATCAGACTGGTTAAACTCTGTCAGGTTCATGAATACAAACTTTTCTTATTGTATAAAGAATTTCATGAAATGTTTCAATCAATTTAATTTATAACTACATCTGTAGTTATAAAAAATCACGATAAAATGAGTTATAACTAAAGCAACTCTCATGTTTTTATAGTTTAAAAATCTATCACGCCCCCCATATTTGAGTGACAGCTTAAACATTACATCATGCTTTATAGGAAAAAAGGAGTGGTAAATATTTGCCAGGGCACCATATGCACTATAATGCAAAATTGTGTTTATATGCTTATCACGTATTCCAAAGTAACTTTGTATCATATAATGTCTTTAGCTATGGATAAAATGTTATATGTTATATTTAATCATGTGACATAGTATAATGATTATAAGCAGTACTTTTATAGCTGCACAATAGTATTTGGTTTGCGCTAAACAGAATTTGAATCTCGCCTCTGGTCTGTGAGCAGGGAGCTTGCATGCTCTGATCATCTTTGGTGTGCTAAGCAAAAAAGTAAAAAGTAACTTAAAAGACACTGATCAGATCTCTCTCTCTCTCTCTCTCTCTCTCTCTCTCTCTCTCTCACCCCATCTCTCTCAAGTCTTGTAGACCTGCTATTGTATCTTTCAGCAGACTGTAACTAGAGTCTAAGTTCTAATTTTCTTTCACATTTCTCCTTGTCAAGGGGCACAAAAATATTATATTTATTGAAATAAGACATTTCCTGTCTGCAATTGAATTGAAAGTTAAACACTTTGACTTTCTGACCTGCCACTTTAAAAAATGGTAATGAACTTTGGGATATGGTTCTAATTTTACTCTGTGTAGGGCTGTCCAATGCAAATTGCACAGCAATGTAAAAAAATAAATAGTTACAGCTATAAATGAGGTTTTTAGGACTGTAATAAAATATGGAATTGCACAGATACATAAACCATTTTAACATATCTTTGTAAAATTTGGGAGAAAAAAGATGCATAAGCTGTATAGATGTCTATCTAGAGACAAAACAGAAAGTGTTAGCTCACTGGGGGAGGAAGAGAGAATGGAAGAAATAGAGGACCATGGGGAATTAACACATACAGTCTTATACAAAAGCTTAGGCACCCCTTGATAAATAGCAGATTTTGGCGATTTTTCTTTTTTCTTATGTCTCAAGGGGATGCAGGTAAGGTTTTCTTCTGCTGACTCTTCCATGAAAGTCTTGTCTGTGCAAGCATCGCTGCCCGGTGGAACGGTGCACCTCAAGTCCTGAGTCTGCTAAATCTTCCTGCAGGTTTTTTACAGTCAAATGGGGGTTTTCATTTGTTTTTCTGACCAGCATACAAGCAGTTCTCTCCAAGAGTTTTCTTGGTCTTCCAGATTTCATCTTGGCCTCCATAGTTCCCCTGAACTGCCATCTCTTAATTACATATCTCACTATGGAAACTGCAAGCTGACAATGCTTTGCTATCTTCTTGTCGTCTTCTCCTGCATTGTGGGCATCAATAACTTTCATTTTCAATAACTTTCATTTTCAGCTGCTTAGAGGAACCAATGGTTGTTGAGACATGGCCCTCCACCTAAACTGTCAGGCCAGGCAAGAAGAACATTAACCAGAGAAGCCCATAATAACTTTGGAGAAGTTGCAGAGTGGGACTCAGCTGTCCACAAGACAACTATTATGCATGCACTTTACAAATCTGGCCTTTATGAAAGAGTGGCAAGAAGAAAGCCATTGTTGAAAGAAAGCCATGTGAAATCCTGTATGTTTTCTCTAAAGGAGCTGTGGCTCATTAATCCTTGAGAGAATGAACTAAGGCCTGGGGTGCCAGTCTATAGTTATATAGTGCCACTGAGCGGTAAAGCTAGAAAATGCACAAACACATAATGCTGTCGCCGGGACGCTTGTGGTAAAACCATTATTTTGGTTGAGAACCATCTGTACAATGATATGATTTAGATCAAAATATGTTTGTGTGTTATAATGGCACAGTCAAAGTCCAGAACCAAATCCAATTGAGAATTTGTGGTGAGTCCCTGTTCACAGGGTTCACATATGCTGTCCATTCAAACTGACTGAGCTTGAGGTATTTTGCAAAGAAGAATGGGCAAAAAATGTACTCTGGAGAGTGTTTTAATTTTTTGAATGAAGTTTGCTCTGTAATTGACCTTATACATTCATTTATACTTTCAATTTCTGTCATAATAATATTATACATTAGGGTTTTTATGATTGCTAAGAAACATGCCACTGCAATCAAAGAGATTAATAATCATGCATGGTCTAAAACACAGAAAGTCACCTCACACTCGATGAAATCTGAGAGGAAAGCAGCTAAAGTCCTCGGCATTTTAGTGTCTGTGTTTCTGGTTTGTTTACTTCCATATTTTATTTATAGTTTGTTAGGTGGTGTTATTGAACCACAGTTAGAGACAATTCATGGACTTTTAATCATGCTTTGTCTTAACTCTACAATTAACCTAATTATTTATGCTCTGTTTTACCCGTGGTTTAGGAGGTGCTTTAAATTAATTTTAATGCTGCAAATATTTCAAAGAGATTCTGCATTAATCAATGTTCTTTCTTGAACGTTTTTTTGCTCTCTCTCTTATTATAAAACAGAAAAAAATCTGGAAAAATTAGGGGAGAGTGGAGGTTGTTCAAGCTGATGTGGGCAGTGTGGTTAGTTGAAAGCTTGTGGTGGCTGCTGGAAACTCTAGCAGAGCAAAGCAGGAGTGATGTGATAGCAGAGACCTGAGGCTAAAAGAGATGAGGAAATGGTCGAGAACTTTCAACTTGATTCTCAGTAGTTTCCTTTGAAGATGTTGGAACAGCAGAGGAGAGAAACACAGGCTTTTGACCAAGCAAATAAATAATCTTTGGCTAATAATAAAAAGAGAAAACATTAGAAAACATCACAACATGTGTGTGGTGTACATGTTTATATTCTATAGCTGAGAAGCATGGTAGAGCCACAGACAGTAATTTACAGCAGAAGACAGCGATTCTTCATTTATTTTAATACTTAAAAATACTTAAAAGCTAACATGCCAATCAAATTAATGTGTGCCATTAAAAATTTGGCAGAATGTTGAAAATGAACATTGGATGCTTGGTGGTAATGACATTATTGCAATATACCTGATCCATCATAACACCTCCTAAACCTAAGCTCTTGACAAACTAATAATTTGTCTTTCTGTATGTGTATAAAATAATATTACAAGAATTTGGGAGAAGAGAGCAGATTACATCACTTTCACAACTTCAACTCTAAAACTTCAAAAGTAGAATAAGGGAAGTTTTCTCAATATTAAGTATCCATAGGGTTGTAAAAACTGACTGGCCCACCTTTTTTGGCTTCAAGCTAATTTTACATCTGAAAGATTTATGTCCACCCTGTACAAGACTATTTATGTCGCAGACACAAAATGGAAGCAATATCTGAACACCTTCTTAGGTGAGTAGAGGTCCACACTACAAAGCACAAAATGTTTTTGTTTCAGCTACAATACTCACGGGGCACTCAAATGTAATATCACAAAAGACACTCATATGTCAAGGTTAGGTTTTGAGTTAAAATGAGTTTTAAATTAATTTTTCTTTAATGTATTTATGAATTTGTCATTGTTTTATCCAAATGTTAACTTTAAAGTAATGTAAAAAAAAAAAAATGAAAATCTGTTTCATAAAATATATGTATGCTTTGGTAAACCGTCAGGGTAAACCTCTGAAATTTATGTAATAAACTGCATTTCTTAAAAGTCAGAAAGGAAGCTAGAAAATATGAGCAAATGAGTCAATAAAGATCCAGAGTGGGTTCTGCACATTGTTTGTCTGCTTAGTTCCTGCTCTTAGCACATGCAAATATGTCACTGGTGCATGACATTTCATTTTATTATTTCAAAAGAAGCGTTGTGTTTTGCCTAAAGATTGATTTTTTTGCCCAAGGAGAGTGTGCTCTTCCCCCAGACACTCAACACAAGAATCGTGGAGATCGCTTTCCGAAAGAGATCTATCACATGGAGGCACGCATCTCTTAGTAAACTCTGCCATATCCGTTAGTTAACACTTTTCTTTTGTTTGTATATTCACTTGCGCACACACACACACACACACACACACACACACACACACACACACACACACACACACACACACACATGCGGTCCTTGATGACAAAAAGACCTGAGGATGTTTCCGGTTCACTCCTATTTATAACCTGCAGGTGCACCTCATCAGATGACGTCACCTGACCGAGGTTATATAAGCCAAAATTTTGTGTTCGATACACACAGGCCTCACAACCGGCTGAACAAAGAGATGTTCCCATAGCGTTTTCACGCAGCATCGAGTGTAGCTTTTGAAAGGGAACTAGATAATTCACAGTCACCAACTGGAAATAAGCTTAACACTAAAACAACAATAATAAAAAGTAAGCTAACAATAATAAATAAGTAAACTAACGCTTACTGAACGTTGGTGTACAAATGTGACACCATTGGAAAAAAATGTGCTGTCCCAATCTAGAGGCATCTAGCCTTTCTATTCGCCGCGGAGTTTACCTCGTTCATTCTTGTGATTGTGTATGTTCCTCAACAAGCATGTGTGAACGCAGCATTGCAACAGCAGGCTGCTCAGATCACAGACACAGTGCAAAAACACCCGGAATCTGTTATGATTATAGTTGGGGATTTTAACAAAGCAAACCTCAAACGTGAACTGCCTAAATGCAAACAGCACATTACATGCCCCACCAGAGACAAAAATATTTTGGATCACTGCTACACCACAATAAACAATGTATATCGTCCCCAGAGCAGCTTTAGGACTTTCTGGACAATCTTCTCCCAACCTATAGGCAAAACAATCTGCTAAGCCTGTAGTAAAGACTGTAAAAAGATTTACCAGTGAAGCAGAACAGGAATTACAGGCCTGTTTCAACTGCACTCATTGGAGTGTTTTTGAAGCTGCTGCCACAAATCTGGACGAGCTCACAGATTCTGTAACATCCTACATCAGTTTCTGTGAGGACATGTGCATTCCTACCAAGACATTTTTAACATATAACAATGACAAACCATGGTTTACAGCAAAACTCAGACAGCTTCGTCAGGCCAAAGAGGATGCCTATAGAAGTGGGGACAGCATCTTGTAAAACCAGGCCAGGAACACACTAACAAGGGTCAGATCAGAGTGGCTAAGAGAAGCTACTCTAAAAAGCTGGAAAATCAGTTTTCTGCAAATGACCCTGCTTCAGTGTGGAAAGGCCTGAAAACCATCACTAATTACAAGACACCACCCCCCAGCTCTGTAGGCAATCAACACCTTGTTGATTGATGACCTGAATAAGTTCTATTGTAGATTTTAAACTCCCAGTCTCACACCACACTCCTGTCCTGACCCTCTTTCTACACCACCATTATCACCTCTGACAAGCACCCCCCCCCCCCTGCACTCCAGGTCTGTGAAAAAGATGTTCTCCAGATCTTCCTGAAACAAAAGAGAAGGAAAGCTCCAGGCTCAGACGGCGTTACACCAGCCTGTCTGAAATCCTGTGCTGTCCAGCTGGCTCCAATCTTCAACAGATCACTCAAACTATGTAAAGTCCCTTCATGCTTTAAACGTTCCACAATTGTCCCCATTCCAAAAAAATAAAAATAAAATCACAGGACTTAATGACTACAGGCCAGTTGCCCTAAAATCTGTGGTCATGAAATCATTTGAAACACTGGTGTTGGCCTATCTGAAGGACATCACTGGACCCTTATTGGACCTCCTGCAGTTTGCTTAAAGAGCAAACAGGTCTGTGGATGGTGCAGTCTATATGGGACTGCACTTCATCCTTCAACATCTGGACAAACCAGGGGCTTATGCAAGAGTCTTGTTCATAGAATTTCATCAGCATTTAATACGATCATCCCAGCACTGCTTCACAAAACTATCCCAGCTCTCTGTTCCTAACTATCATGTTGCATTCGATAAACATTCCCCGGAAACACACTCAAACAGGAAAATATCTATCTGCAAAGGACAAACCATTACCGGTGTCAAATTCTGTAAAGGGTCAGCACAAGACTTATCTTAGAAAAGGTCCTTGGCAATGTAGTCCCCGGGACCGTCTGTTCCCAAAACAAAAACTCACGGCTGCTGCAAAGTGCTAGGGGTACTAGTCTCTCGATGGGAGACAGTCCTTTTATTATTTTATATTGCAACTAATTACAACTTAAGCAACAAAAAGCAATATATATGGTAAATAGGTAGAACTAAGCAAAGGGTTCAAAGGAAAATAAAAGCACACAAAGCCTTGTGAACTTAAATTAACAATGCATGGTAACACTGCCTAAGAACTTTATCGAAGTACAGCAGGACTCTTTTATACCCTGGTCCTGTGACTCATGTTCCATCAGCCTTACTCTACTAACCATTCAACAGGTTCTTGCCTTATAAGGTTAT
>JAAGKR010012615.1:0-16001 GCA_011419295.1 Clarias macrocephalus
TTGAAGTTTTTTTACATATATATTCTTCATTTACTGAATTGTTTGAAAGGTGAATTTGGTCATGTGACTCAAGCTCATAATAGTTGTGTTAGAAGCACATCACATGAATTCGTGTAAATGAATCTGTATCACGCGCTGCCACGAGTCATGCACGTTTCCAAACAAGCACGTAACTTTTACATCTCTTAAAGCGTCAGACGCACTGTTAATGAAACTGACAGAAAGAAATAACAAAACTTAACGAGATTACATTCTCAACATTTAATGAGTGTAAACCTGTTTTTCCTTTCACACACGGGAAGCAACAGCCGCCTGGGAACAAAACAAGCAGGAAACTTTCATGAAGAACGAAAAAACAATTAAGGAGCGAAACCGGATCGACTCAAACGGCACGAACGAAACCGAATGAAAGTGACACAGTCTGTTTAGCTTAAATAAAACGAGCAAAATCTCTCTTATTCAGCCTTAATGTGTGAAGCAGTGGAATTCCACGAAAGTGTGTGTGTGTGTGTGTGTGTGTGTGTGTGTGTGTGTGTGCGCACACACGCGCACACACACGGTGTAGGACTGACAGTCCTCCTAAGCCGCTGCGATAGGTGGTCATTAATCTCGGTCCGGTTTAAACGGCGTATATTAATTTGTGTCATTTTTTACCACGTTGAAGCGTGTACGTGTGTGTGTGTGTGAGAGAGAGAGAGAGAGAAAGTGAGTGACGGTTTCTTTTTTTTCCCCATTCTGCTGTGGCCAGAATCAAACAGTAGAACACACACACACACACACACACACACACACACACACACACACACACACACACACACACACTCTGCATTACAATACACACAATGAACTCTGATTGGGGTTGATATGGCAACACATGAAGAATTTTTTTTATTCATTTTTAGCGTGTGTGTGTGTGTGTGTGTGTGTGTGTGTGTGTGTGTGGACATTAGGTACAGTAACATGATACACTGGAGTTTCATGGACACACTGATTATTATTATTATTCTGCATTAATAAGGTTTCTGGCACTGCACATCAAATGTTGAGGGAAATTACTTTTTTAAAAATTGCATATAAAGGGGCGGGGGCATATGACATCACCATGCATTGTTCTCAGATAGCGTGCAATTTTTTTTTTTAATAATCACAAACTGGCTGAAAAAACTGTTAGTGTCACATTAAAAGGTTTTTTTATTTCTCTTCATTTTTATTATTTGTACTTTTATATATCTGACTAAATTTAGTTTTTAAATGATAAAATATTTTCATGTTTAATATTCATTGCTACGGATATTTAAAAATACGAATCATTTCAAAGTTAAATGTATTTGTTTGATTTTCCTATTAATAAAACTAATTTCTAAATTGCATCATTTGTGATTTTTCTTTTTATATTTAATAATTTTTTTTTTTACTTTTTTGTTTTGCAGGATGGTGTATATTGCGATCCGATATTTATGTCGTCTCGTCCCTCTCCTACACCCAGAGTCATAATGATAATAATCAGAAATATTCGTAGCACTTTTAACCTTCGTGTCTCGTCACTGTCACGTCTCAGCCGTCACACGAGCGTCACACAGTGAGAGTGAGATTGTAAGAAAGACAAACAAAAAAAAAATGTCAATGTGTGTGAAAGAGGAAGAGAGAGAGTTTGTGAAAGACAGAAGAAGAGAAAAAGAATGAGATTGTGTGTGAGAGAGACAGACAGAAAGATTTTGAGAGAGAGAGAGGCGGAGAGAGGAAGAAATAGAGAGAGAGGGAGAGAGAAAGAAAGATTTCAAGAGAGAGAGGGAGAGAGAGAGAATATGTTTTTCTAATTCCTCAGAAAAAGCGAATGCTTTAAATTCATGCGCTGTCTGATTTCTGTCTGATGTGGTAATATCATTTTCAGGGCCATTACGGTAAAACAATATCTGCTCCCTTATCGGAGTAAAAATCGCTTTTCGTCTGGCGGAGATGAGCGAGTGGGCCGCAGCGGAGAGAGAGAGAGAGGGAGAGAGAGAGAAAAAAAACTAGATTACAGTAAAAGGCTTTGCAGATAATTTTGTTTTCTCTGTGGAGTCTCAGCTTAACCAGAAAAGTCAATCGCACACTCGTGCATAGACACACACACACACACACACACACACACACACACACACACACACACACATATACCGTACACAAGGTGTGTGTGTGTGTTCTAATAATAAACCTACTCATCACAATATTTCCCTAATCTTCTCTCACAGTTTTGCGTTATCATCACTACACTGTGTTTCCCTTCCACCTGAGTTCCACAGATTAGAGCAGCGATATGTAACTTTTTTTTTTTTTACAGGAAAAAAAAAGCCCTTAAGCATGCTGGTCCTGTAAGTTGCACCCTTTTCTCTTTAAATCAAGCTTTCATACTGGATTAGTGCAAATTTAAAAACAAATAAACCAAACGTCGTAATAAACATCACAGAGACGCTGGTGATGAACATGTCTACCAGAGATAGCGCCAAAGTCCGAAAGTTTACAAACCGCTGCTTTAAAGAGGAAAAACACATTGTACCACCAATCTGAGGAGATCACCGCGCAGTGGGAGGAGTTATAGCAGGAGGCCCTGAACAGTGTCAGGAGCATTACAGAGCTGCTCGCATTAACGTTTCAACTAGAGAGGGGTTGCCCAGATCCCAGAATTTCCACAACTTACTGTACCTACTACTGCTGTAAAGACAATGAGTAATGAAGAAACGTGGAACAACCAGGAGAAATCAAATCCAATGTGATGAGTCACTGCAGTGGGAGGAGTTACACACCAACACACACACGCTATATGCCACATGTTACAGTATTAATATGTGTAGCTTGTACACAATCTCACGTTACATTGTTGTGTTAATGTCATTAAGGTCATGTGACGAAGTTCCACATTAGTTTTTTCCCATCATTTTTCCATCAAAATAACATGTTTGTGAGAGAGAAAAATTGCTGATGGCATCATCAAAAAGTAAGAGAGAGGGACAGAGATGAACGACATGATATAAAAGTAGTCCCTGACTTACAAACAAGTTAGTTGCAGGAGCGTGTTCATAAGTCGGATTTGTTCAGACAAAGTGAGTCTTATACGCCTTTAACACAAATATACAATATATAGTATAACAATCCACTTGACTAAATCTCCATCCACTTTCCCCACACTGCCATCATGTAGTGTAGCCAAAAATAGTAGGACATGAGGACATGAATCTCATAGTGAAATGTCAGATGTAACAGTGTTG
Source organism: Clarias macrocephalus (assembly GCA_011419295.1). Classification (NCBI taxonomy): domain Eukaryota; kingdom Metazoa; phylum Chordata; class Actinopteri; order Siluriformes; family Clariidae; genus Clarias; species Clarias macrocephalus. The sequence continues at coordinate 3,246 of JAAGKR010012615.1, forward strand.
TCTCTGCGCCTTTAAATCGCGAGTGGACTCCACTTCCACTGTATTGGACTGTGAACTATGTCTCGTTGAGGATTTTCCGAAATTAGAATCATTCAACAACAGGAAAGTTTTACATGACATACATTATCGATCATTGTGCTCCTGACTGATTTTATTGAAACCGGTGAAGCGACTCATTTCTCCCGCACACACACACGCACACATACATAAACATACAATATACCGAACTTGAGACATTTTATACATTCACTTACATACTGAAAATATTGTATATAATTGTAAATATTTGTATCTGGTGCACTGCAGTGTCTATTTTTTGTACAATACACGTGACCTACTTCCGCAATTTGTCTGTTCGTATCTGTGGAAATTCGTAACTCACATGTTCATAACTCGGGGACTACCTGTATTGTTCACGCTGCAATAAAATTTTTAATATTTAGAAATTCTACAGTGACTGAAAATTTTTTCAACATTTACAAAATAAATAATAAAACCTTTTTTTTCGTCTTTCATTAGATTTTTCTTGAACAGTAACAAATGCTAACAAACAGTATCAGTTTTATTTGTTTAATTTTTTCCTCTTTTTTATTTAAAAATAGCAATGCTACTATTTTGCACTGCAGCCTTAAACATTATGATGCAAGTATCTCGTATCAAAGAAACGTCTTTAAATACAGTGATACGACGTGTACTCGTATATCGCCCGTCCGAGCGTAGGCTTTTATAACGAATAATCTTCCTCTTGCGTTTTCTTTTTCTCTCACAAATCAGAAATGTTCATTTAAACCTGGTTTTCTTTATTTCTATCCCTTCCAGTTTCCTCTTCGCCTGTCCGTTTGTTACTGACCGGCGATTTCAGCCTGTCTGTGTATGTGTGTGTATTTGTAAGTGTGTGTGTGTGTCGTCCCGATCCGGCTCTCGGCGCTAATTACAGCCTCCCACCTCCGTTATACACTTCTGTAATTAGGCTCTTAAAACATGATTAACACGTCTCAATTACGCCAGTCATCATTTGCATAATTTATGAGGCGTTCTAATTGCGAGCGGGTTTTTTGGACTCGAAGGCTGAGCGCTCGCAGAAAAAAGGGAAAAAAATAAAATAAAATAAGCGCAGAGGGAATCATTACGCCGCCGCCGAGGCGAGTCCGAGTCACGCGGCGTTAGAGGCGGCGGGCTGAGCGATGTCATCGAACGCCGGCGTAAAAATAAAAAACAGAAGAGACATCGATGCATCACGGCATCACGATATACACAAATTTTATATATATAGACGATATAGTATATATACACATAGGGTTTATATACTTGAAGGTATAGAAAGCATGTAGGAGTTGTCGTGTAGCGTACTGCACGTGTACCACGTCACGTTAAAAAAAAAGAGCGAAAGAAATAAAAAACGACAAGACAGAGATGTGCATGCTCATTTGCAGTAAATGTCATAGCAGTAGTACGAGCCATTTTCTGTGTATGTGTGTGTGTGCGCGTGTGTGTGCAGTGTGAAATTACACCCCTGCATTAAACAGAGAGGAAAAGAAGCGAGAGCTCATTCCGACGCTCCTGCTGACTGTGCTGAGCACGTTTCACATTAACATTCCACACACACACACACACACACAAACGTTTTTTTTTTTTCAAAAGAACTACAAGCACCACTTTTACTTTGCACTCGATACTAAACACACACACACACACAAGCACACACACACACACCTGTATCATAACATTGTTATTAACACCTGTATATATCGCTGTTATAACCTCCCACATAATGAATAAGCACGCTCACTTCTGATTGGCTAAGAGGTTTTACGTAAAACTCGTTTGGATGTACCTAAACAGTTGTGATGTTACAGGTTAGGACGTAACCGTGGCAACAAATTCTGCAGTAAAAGTTTTTGCTTAAATCTGTCACAGGTTACTTGAAAGCAAGTAATTCCGGCGGTTTGTGCTTGATTTTGTTTTTAAGTTGAAAACTCTATAAAAATAGTTACATGTTACACAAACAAAACTTAAACTGTGCTAAACATCTTTCACATCAAGTTCACTTGTAACATTTAACAGAGTTAACATAAACAACGTAAAATGAAACACTTTAAACAGGACACGTTATCAAAATTCGACTTCATAAGCCACACCCCCCAGGACAGGACCTAGGTGCTGAGCGCTGAGGTGGTGAAAATGGCCATAGTCATGGAAACAACGTCTGAATCTTCAGCAGCACAGACATCATTACTGCTTTGAACATTAAAAAAAATTTTTTACATCATTCTAGTCAATCGACTCCGCCCTTCTTACTACACAAAAAAACCCCGCCTCCTGAGCGTAATACTTCAAATAGAGTTAGCATTAGCAAGGATATGAAATCTTCAAAGCCGAGTGAAGTGGCGTTCGCATGCTCCTACAACGAGGATTAACAAGATGTGAAGTGGCGTTGGGAGGCGTGGCTATAAAATGACAAACAAGAGGCCAATCCAAATACACACACACACACACACACACACACACTCCAGGCTGGATGCCAGGTTTCCAGACTGGGGTTTGTTATGTTTCTAGCTCTGTAACACACTCGTTCTGAGACACAAGCTAAAACCATTAGAGTTTATAATGCTAACGTAATGTTTTACGTTCACGTGAGAAATGAACGATATTGACTATTACACGTTTAAACTGTTAAAAGTGTTGATGAAGTTTCAAGATTTTAGCAGAAGTCCTCTGGAGAAGAGCTCTGGAGGTTGGGGGTCAGAGCGCCATCCAGAGCTTTTAGCCAAAACCTGTCGCTTCATTTTATAGACCCTACTTAAAGAATATTAACAGAAAAAAAGTGAGCCAAGACACGCCCATAAATTCCTCGCCGTACATAATATACGTACGCTGTAATGTTTAAGGCCTCAGTCAGGTCTCGTAGAGCTACTTAAAGGAGAAAAAAGGAGAAGACATCCGTGTTACTTGTTATTCCCTGGAGGAGACGGAGAAGCCGGGCCAGACACCGAGCGCATGATTATTAATTTATTACTCTCTTATAAACAGCTCTGATGTGAAATATTCGCGTCTAGTCAGATCGCTTAAATATTTTGGCGAGTGTGATCTGGAACACGTCGAGCTTTTTGTACGATCGCACTCACCGCTCCAAAAGCAGCCGTGAATTATGGGAAGGAAAAAGGAGTCAGGATGAGGACGAGGTCCAAGTCACTTTGTTGTTGGTGTTGGAGACGAACTCTGAGTGAACTCGGCTCAAAGAAAACAGCGGCATGCTTACGCCGCTCCGAGCAACCAAGAAGGGGAGAGAACACACATACTGTGTGTGCACACACACACACTGCACACACACTGTACAGAGGTCAGAAAGAAGTTTTTAAAAAATAAGAAGAAGAAGAAGACGAAACGTTTGACTGCATCAACTCTCAACAAGTCTCTGCTTTAAAAAAACAAGTGGATAAACGTTAGAATTATTATTAAATCTTAAAATATAACTAAATTTTAAATTATTGTTATTCAACTAAAGCTTAAAATTTTTCAATTATTATATTTACTTTATCACTAAATAAAATCTAAGAAAAAATATTAATGAATGTAGAATTACAGATAAAATCTAAAACTTAAAATCATTACAATTATTCTTAACCTACAATCCTTATTATTAAATTGAAATTTTAATTATTAAATGTCCTATCAATAAACTGTTACAATTTTTTTTATTAATAAATGATTATGAAGTCATTACTGAATAAATGTTAGAATTATTTAATGCTACACATATCATGTAAATTAAAGTTTACAATTATTACAATATATTTAAATAAAAATACTTATTATTGGAGCGTTAAAAAATAAAGTAATTAATTAATTACATGTTTTCATTTAAAAAAACACAATATCTTTAAAACACAATGTAACAGAAAACCTGTAGTTTTGTGTTAGAATTTTTTTTTCTTTTACATTACATTATTTCACATATACAAAAATAAAATTATCTAACACATAAAAAAGTGAGCGGTAAGAAAAAAGATTTCTTTTAAAGCTAATTAAAAAGATTAAAGTAAAAAAGTTTCAGTTTCATTTGGTTTTAATCGCTAATTAAAATTTGTGACAAACTGGTTCAAAGACACAACAAGTGATGTCTTCCCTGCTGTTATTACAAAAATATATATATAATAAATTCAAAAAAAATTTGTCAGAATTCTGTTAGCCATTTTTAAATCCACAGAAAGCAGAGCTTTTGTCCCTTTTTTAACGTTCATATAAACTTTAGTTTTTACCACACCATTTACCATATACAGTAAAAAATAAATAAATAAATAAATAAATAAAACTTTTATATATCTAAATAAACATTAACTATGAATATCGATATCAAATGTTGTTTCTAAATCATTTTTTATATAATTTGCCTTGAGCTCACTGTGACTTGAAACACCAGTGACTGTTACAGGCTCCAGTATCTGACAGATTTACTCTCATATCTCATCCACCACTAATCTTCTGGTACACTTATACTGGGTATACTGGACATGTGCGTATGGTGTATAGTCAGTGTTTTGTATAGTGTGTATACTAACTATCTGTGTATAATAGGCATATTACGTATATTGGCAATAGCAGGTATAGGGTATATATTGGGTATATTATACAAACTACCTAATACATTGACTAGGCTATAGTGGATATACTGGGCATAGTAGGTATATTGGCTGTATGTGCCAATATGCTGTACTCTATAGTATAATGTGTATAGTGGATGTAGTGAGTATCATAGGTATAGCAGGGATACTAGGTATAGTAAGTACACTAAACATAGAGCGCCCTCTGTATACTGGATATTGCGGTTATACTGGGTATAGTAGGTACACTTGGTATAGTGGGCATAGTGAGTATAATGAGTACAGTGAGTACAGTGTATAATGAGTACAGTGGGTATACTGAGTATACTGGGCAATGGGTAAAGGGTGCATACTGAATATACTAGGCATTTCGAGTATACTGAGTATAGTGTAAGTGCTGGCTGTACTGAGTATACTGGGTATAGTGGGTACACTGGGAATAGGATCAGTGCAATCTCTATATTGCAAATAAATGCAATATTTCGATAAATAAAAGTAGACAGTCGGACAGCAGACAGACAGCAGACAGATGGACAGACAGACAGTTGGATTAATAGATCGACTGTGTAAGCACCCCATAAATTCTGGCCTCCTGAGTGTGTACATTCCCGTAACCCCTGTGAGTCCTCGGCTCGTACCCGGAGGAGACAGCACTCACCTGTTTTCTCTTTAATTTCACACAGCACGTTGAAGAGCGCGGGCTTCATGCGGTGACAGTTCAGAGCGTGTTTCCTGCAGAGACAAAATAAATAAACAGCAAAACTTCAGTAAAAAACACCCTGAACATCTGAGCATGTCTCTGTCACCTTTACTTCTGGTTATTACATCACACTCCTCACACACACACACACACACACACACACACACACACACACACACACACACCTGTTCTCTTCAAAACACTTGTCAGTCACAGCAAAGGAGGCTTGGCCCCTGTGTTTTTGTCAGTCAGTCAGTGAGTCACACGAAAGGGGGCGTGGCATTTGTGTGACAGTTCTATGTCTGTAGTGTATGTGAACTTTACACCTCACACAGCATGAAATTAACACCTTTTGTTTGTATATAAAATATATGCGAATAAGATCATGAATTATTAATGAATTGTGTGACTGTTTATGAATGTGTGTATTACACTCTTATCTCATATACTGATAATTTTTACATTACAAGTGAAACATCTGTTTAACTTCATGATTTTATACTCCTTTAATTTTGCCTGAAACATGGCAATTAATAAAGGCGGATGGATGTTCTCTAGAGCAGAGCTCCGCTAATCAGATAGCCTCCTGCTCCGACCACTACACTTTACTTTAGAAGGAGGAGAAAAAGAAGTGCAAGGTGTTGTGTAAATATACAAATATTAATAGTCACATGTTCATGGAAACAGGAGCGTTTCCCATGGGTTAACAAAACAATAACTTCTACATATAATGTCTTCAAGAAAATAAAGACAGAAAGACTGAACAGCACCATTAAAAAACATTACAAATTACAATTAAATCTATAAAGTTCTTGTAGGAATAATATATAATGAAAGTATAAGAATATAATAAATCATAATTTAAATCACAAGTATTGCTTCGTTCATAAATACTTAACTGATATATTATCCATTACAATTGAGTGTAAATCATTTAAAAATTAAATTATATTTGTAGGTTTTTAAAAGAAAAAAAAAGAAAACATTTATAAACTTTAATCCAGCACATTTTAAATTTAAATAATGTATATACAAATATACAGAGAGTATATTCTAGAGAACTGTTAATTGTTTAGAATTATATATACTGTGTACATAGTAAAATTACACGTTTTAAATAATCAAAACATTTACTTTTTTATATCATTATAGATAAATAGAGGCTAGCAAGTAATGTTTACTAACTAAAATATATGTTTAACATTTTTGAACATATATGAGATTATACTTTCATTATAATATTTACAGTGGTGAACTTGGCTGGCAGTAAAATAAAATAAACTGAATTACTATTTAGTAGCTAAGTGTGTGTGTGTATGTGTGTGTGTGTGTGTGTGTGTGTGAGGTGCTTGGAGTAGTTTCTCTGCTCCTGAATAAAACACTGATTTGTGTACATTGAGGCTGTGTCTCAAACGCAGGGATGCTGGATGTGAAGTGCACTATACAGTGTGACGGACAGACGGAGGCTGAGTTGGTTTTTGAGGGAGAACAGCTGGGATTGGGAAGCGACCCGTGTGAAGTTTCTCTCTGCTACACAAACACTTGATGGTTTCATATTTTAATGAATAAATAAAGAAATAATGTGTTTATGACGGCACCAGTGAGTAAGATACAGAGTTGTTGTTGTCACCTGGCCTGCGCTTCGTCCAGACTCTGGTCCGTTATTGTCATGATCTGCTGGAGGATGTCCCCGATGTCCTGCTTCCTGGAGTCGCCGTCGCTCCCCGCCGTGATGTCCGGGGCTCGGTGCGTCAGGCCCGGGTGAGCGGCCAAGCCCACCCCGGTGTGAGGGTGCATCAAGCGCGGCTGCTCCTCCATCCTCTCTCTCTCCCCCGTGGGTGTGTGGGTGTGTGTGTGAGTGTCTGTCTCCTCTCTCACACACACTTTTATTTTATTTCTTCCTCACCACAGAAATCCCTCTCTCTCCCTCTCACAGAAGAAATAGAAAATACCAGAAACAGTGAAAGAGGCGGGAAAAGCGGTGCGCGCGCGGACAGTTCGGTTCGGGTTTTTCTCCTCAGAGGGAAATGAAACGCGATCCACTCGGTGTGTGTGAGTGTGTGTGTGTGTGTGTGAGAGAGAGTCGCAGGCCACTCCTGCTCCAAACCCGGAGAGAAACAAGAAACAAGTTTAAAAGCCAGGCGGATGAGGAGATGTCGGAGTGTGTAATCCGGCGGTATCAGTGTGTCCGCGGTCACCCGGCGGAGCGGTAAAGTCTCTCAGCTGAAGCGCCGCTCGCGCTCTCTCTCTCTCTCTCTCTCTCTCACTCACTCACACTCCCGCTCTGTCCTGCTCCTGCGCGCGAGCCCTGCTCACGGGGAAAGAAAAAAAATAATAAAGTGCCGCGCGCACTGCTTTTGTTTCACAAGTGACACATGAACAGGAGCTCGCGAGCAGTAACAGCCCCGCCCCCGCACGGGATTGGCCGATATAAGAGTCCCGACCACGCCCCCACGTGCCAGTCACTTTCAGGGGTGGGCGGGGCCGAGTGGGCGTGGACAGGACGTGAATAACCCTGGAGTCACTCTGATAAATTTACATTTCTGCCTTTGTCAATAACTGTCAATCAATGTATTGCTGATTATTAATAAATTTGTTTCTTTGTTTGCTTTCATTTGTTCTTTCTTTCTTTCAGTTGCTCTGTTAGTTTGTATTCTTTGCTTTTCTTCAGTGGTATTGTTCTTTCTTTCTGTATTTATGTCATTTTTTTTCTTTCTTTCTGCATTTATTTGTTTATTTTTTTCTTTCTATCTTTCTATCTTCCTCTCTTTTTTACTCTTCTACTTTAGTTCTTTCTTTCTTCCATCCTTTCTTTCTTTCTGTATTTATCTCTTTCTTTCTCTTCTCTTTCCCACTTTATTTCTAGCTTTCTTCCTTCAACTCTTTCTTTCTTGATGTGGTTGAGATGTTTTGTGTTTGCTGAATTTTCTCTTCATGATATTTAGATATTTCTTCTTCTTTCTCTAACCGTTGGTTCATTTGTCAAATATTGATGCATCCAAAATTTCAATCCTTGACAGTTTTGTTTACTAAACAAGTTGTAACTCACAATATAGCACTGTTGCGTCCTGATCTCTGATTGGTCAGAAGGTGTTGAGTAGTTCTCTCTAATTGCTGCTCTGACTGTAACGCAGGTTTATATTAATCCACTCGCTCTGATATAGTAATGACTTATTCATGGGTACGTGGACATCGAACACTCAAGAATTAATAGACAGATAACGCCACCTGATGTGATGAGGTTTTCAGTAAGTAAGTAGATTGAAGTGTTATTGAAGTGAACCTCAGAGTAAGGAGTCTCCAGTGTCAGCGCTCTGTAACAGTCAGAGGTAGAGCTGGAACTGTGAGTGTGGTGACGTCTTCAGGACGAAAGATTTTTGTGGTTCTATGAACACATGGAGATGTGAACAGAGACAACACTGTTACATTTTACAAACCAGTAAAACCTTGGATTGCAAGTAACTTAGTTTGCAGCCTAAGTAAAGTCAACATCGGTGCGTGTCCGTGTGTGCGCGTTTGTGTGTGTGAAAGTCATCCTACACAATAACGCTTAATATTTAAAAAGTAAAAGTACAGATTATTTAGTCTTTTGGGGAAATTCGCTCTGAAACAAAATGGCACCTGGGATTCCCCTCGTCAACATTTAAAGGCAAGAGACAACATTTGATTGTGAGATTCATTTCCCTAGGTGCGGTTACAGTTTTAGGGAAAGGGCACAGATTTAGTCAAGTGGATTGGTATGCTTTACATTGTATATTTGTGTCAAAAGTGTATGAGACTCACTTTGTTCCTGACTTACGGTGGAAAAAAAAATTCAACTTACGAACAAATCTGACTTGCGAACATGCTCCCTGAACAGAACCTGTTTGTAATTCTGGGACTACCTGTAATGCGATTTAAAAAGATCAAGATGAATCAGAGTTATTTCCTTTCCTTCTGACCCAGATTAATTAGTTCTTTCTTTCTTTTTTTCTTTCTCTGTTTCTTTCTGTATTTTTTAGCCTGATTTCTTTCTTAATTCTTTCTTTCTTTTCCTTCTTCCATTCCTTAATTTACTTATTTATTCATTTAGTTGTTAGTTAGTGATTATTTCCTTTTATTAATTCTTTTGCTCTTTCTCTTATTCGTTATTTCTTCATTCATGTCTTTCTTTATTTATTTATTTTTCTCTGTCTCTCATGTGTCTATTTTTCCTCTGTGAACATCTTCTATGTTTTCCTTTCTTAATAATTCTTCTTTCTTTTACTTCCTATTTTTATTTTGTTCAACTGTTTCATTTTTTACAGCTCCATGTTCTCAGCTCCTTTCGTTCTTTCTTTCTTTCTTTCTGTTTACTTCAGTTTTTCTCTTAAATTTTCTTCCTTTTTCTATCCTTGTTTTCCCAGTCTTCTGCTCTTTCTTTGTTTCCTCTATTTATTTTTTCATACTTCCCATACATCTGACAGTTATTCTTTCTTTCTTTTGTTCCTTCTTCATTCGTTCCTTTCTTCTTCCTTTCTTTTGCATGTGTTTTCTTCATTATTTCTTTAATTTTTTTCCTCATCCTTCTTTCTCCTTGCTGCAATATAATAGGAATAAAACACCCTGAGCGCCCCTTCATCCCTCCAGCCTCTGGATGATTAATTTCCACAACACACACACACACACACACACACACACACACACACACACTTTTTTAAATGCGCACCATTTAGAGTGTGCGTTGATACACACCTCATGCCTTGGTGTTGGTTATCACTCTGTGGTAATGTGTGTGTGTGTGTGTGTGTGTGTGTGTGTGTGTGTGTGTGTGTGTGTGTGTGTGTGTGTGTGTGTGTGTGTGTGTGTGTGTGTGTGTGTGTGTGTGTAATGTTAAAACGTTAAAACAGGGGCAGTGGTAGCTCAGAGGGCTAAGGCACTGAGTTACTTTATTATTCAGAAGATTGGCAGTTCGATCGCCAGTCAGGAGATTGGCGGTTCAATTCCCAGCAAGGTTGCCATTGTTGGGCCCTGGAGCGATACCCTTACCCTATCTGCTCCAGGGTTGCTGTATCATGGCTGACCCTGTGCTCTGATCCCAGTTACGCTGGAATATCCGAAGAAGGAAATTCACTGTGCTGTAATGTACAGTATATGTGACAAATAAAGGCTTAACTTAATTTTGATGTATTTCCCTACCCTGACTTACCCATGCTGTGTGTGTGTGTCGCTGTAACGAGTCCCATGTGAATGTTGTAAAGCGTGGTCTGAGTAAACACTCTCGTGGATTAAACGTGAGCACAAGAGCTGCTCTAATTCATCTTGATATTTCCAAATTGACTTTTTCGAAGAGCAGGCAGATCCGGCACGTCCGCATGTAGCTGTTCCGGTCATGTTTATTGAAATATAAATGTCACGAGCGCAGGTTTGAGACGGCACGCCCGGGTCACGCGGCGAATTCGGAGTCACGTGCCGCAGGTCGACTGTTTCATTTAACCGCAGGTCAGAATGTCGTTATGGAGGGGAAAAAAAAGAATAATAAATAGGAGGATGTTCCGCTGTAGAGATCGGCGAGGCTGACGGATGGAGCGGCATCGACGTCCCGGCTGCGCCGCGCCTTCATTAGCCACTCTCCATCTTAACTGTAGCATTAAGGTCACGTCTCATTAGAGGAACACGATCCATGCAGTCCAGGAAGTAGCGGCCTTCTCTGTGTCACAGCGAGGGTTAAATCAATCTATCGGCTTTCTCATTAGGGTTAATCACAGGCCGAGCCACCGAGTGTCACTGAGACACGACCTCGCTCCTGAGCTCGGGAATGTGAGTCTAAAACACACACACGCTCACACACATGCTCAAATACAAATAGATTCATTGTTATTTTTTTCATTGTTCATTGTCATTATTATTATTATTTATTTATGTATTTTTTAATACTGTTGTTGTTTACACAGAAACACAGCAAAGGTTTAGAGGAAGTCTCACATCGTCTCTTTAGCAACTGTACATTTTACTCTCAATTCTTACATTTTTCTCTTTCTGAACACAGTTCATGCTATCCCTCCTCTTCTGTCTTTGTTTCTTTATTTTTGTTTGTCTTTTTCTTTTGAATTTCCTACCTTTTTTTATTATTCCATTTTATATATGCTCTCCTCACCTTCTTCTCTTTGCGTTCTTTAATTCATTCTTTCTTCCGCATCAATGCATTCCCGGACTTTCCCACTTTCTTTCTTTCTATATTCCGTTCTGTCTTTTTTCCTTTCCTTCCTTCCTTCCTTTCCATTTTTCTTTCTTTCTTTTTTCTTTCTTTCTTTCTTTCTTTCTTTCATAGACTTTTTCCTTTCCTAGAGGTTTTTCTTTTTTTCCTTTTAACTTCATGTCTTTTTGTCCAATAATCTTTATTTCTTCTATTAATTTTCTAACTATTTATTTAGTTTTCTCCATCCTTTCCTGATTGTGTTGTCTTTTATTGTTCTTTATTTCCAAATGTTTGTGTCACTTCATTGTGTCTCTCCACTGTCTTTCTTTCTTTCTTTCTTTCTTTCTTTCTTTCTTTTCTTCCTGTCTTTCTTTCTCTTTCTCTTTCTTTTTTTTCTCTTCATTATTCTTCATGTCCACACCTTCTTCACCATCTCCTTTTCTTTATTTAGTTTTTTTCTTTCTTTTTCTTTTGTAATTGTCCCAATTTACAATGTTTAATTTAATACAATATTTAAAAACATATCATATTTACTGTTTCTCTTGTTCATCACTCCATCTTCCTCATTGTCCTTTTCTCTGTCACTTTATTCTGTTCTTCTGTAGAAGGTGTGCAGGTGTGAGAGCAGGCCGTAAGTGAGGAGCGAGAGAGCGACAACATTCCTGCGACTCTTTAATGGAGAAGCGCTACATCAGCTAATCCAATTAGCCTCGTTTGGAAAATTAGCCATCAGAAACGCTTTTGTGTGTGTGACGCGAGAGTGAGCCGACGGCCAATCAGGATCCCCGCTGCATGTGTGTGAGAGTAAATACACGGGGGAGAGAGAGAGAGAGAGAGAGAGAGTAAAGGGCTGTTCCTCTCTCAGCACTTCTACTCTCCCCACAGATGTGCAGGAGGAACGCTAACATGCTAACTCAGGGTTCTGCTAACATATCTAATAAACACACACACACACACACACACACACACACACACACACACACACACACACTTCAGGACTGTAATCCTGGTGAGGATCCGGCGTTTATAAAACAGTTAGAGTTTATTGATGTAATATGTACAGGGCCGTGTGTGTGTGTGTGTGTGTGTGTGTGTGTGTGTGTGTGTGTGTGTGTGTGTGAGGATTCAGTGATTTTGTGACCTCGGTGGCTGAGGTATTGATCAGGATCGAGTTTTCACTGCAGAACTCAACCCTGTCTCTCTCTCTCTCACAACACACACACACACACACACACACACACACACACACACACACACACACACTCTCTCTCTCTCTCTCTCTCTCTCTCTCTCTCTCT
>JAAGKR010012616.1:0-15999 GCA_011419295.1 Clarias macrocephalus
AAAAAAAAAAAGTGCTTTGGAGTCTCTTCATCTTCATGCTAGTTCACTAAGATAGGAATGTTGAATGTCACATTATAAACAAGAACATGTAGCAGTCTGTTTACCCACAAGATAATGCTTCTGCTGGTTTTATTTCTTAGCATGATAAAAGAACTGTATATATAACACGGCACAAACAGTTAAAATGATCCATTAGCATTTTTAATGATTAAAAGCGAATGCAGAACAATAAACTTGGGTAACACAAGTAAAGGTAATAGAATGTTCTGGAAACCCCGCCTGCAATGGCCCAAATCACATACACATGTGTCTGAATATGAATTTTAAACAGGAAAAAAAAAAAAGCCAATATAGTGAATCCTGTGATTAACCATGGTGTGTATTTAATAAATGTTTACAGCATTATTCTATAGTATATGAGGATGTGTTGCTATTTACTGTGGATTCGTTTGATATAATGCCCCATATTCAGTTTTCTGAATAGCTTTAGCTCCAATGTTAATCTGGATCCTGCTGCCCCGGCTGTGTTCATGTGTTATGGAGTACAGAAAGTGACAACATGAAGTCCAGTCTGTAGAAAGACAGGACAGGAAAGTGATAAAGTTAAGACACCGACAATAACAATACTGTAACTTCTGGTGTTGGCTCAGCAAACAAACAAATAAAATCCTGTAAAGATAATACCATTAAATCATTTTTCGTTTTTCTGATGGAAGCAGCAGAAGATACTTTCCTGTAACTTAATGGTTAATGAAAGCATATGTGTTGCCTGCAATGTAACAGAAACACTACAAGGCTCTAAAAGTAGTAATTTGTCAGTTAAAAATTTATTAATCTCCAAATTATTTTATTTTCTGACCTTAGAATTCAAAAAAGTGATTTTAACTAGGGTTAAGAATTTAATCAGAATATGAAATTCCATCAAGGAACCATTGAAAAACTAAGAGTCTAAGTGTTAGTAGCAGCAACACCACAAGAATGCAATTAATAAAAGTATATTCTATGTTTATATTTACTTTTGTTGTTGAGGATGTAGTTTCGTTTTTTCCTACAGAAAAGACAACATTTCTTAAATCTAATGATTGTTTTTAATCACTGTTAGTAATATAGCAAATGACATTGGAGTAAAACGTGCTCAATGAAAAAAAAAACATACCTTTAACAAACAGCCTAATTTTTTTAATATAATCCTGGACAGCACATGTGTAGTCTCCCTGGTCCTCTTCAGTCAGGTCTGATATGAGTAGAGAGAGGTTTCCTGGAGAGTTGTTACTGACTCTCTTTCTGTGATGTGCAGTCTGTTCAGGGTAAATTTCTTTTCTATTAAACTTCCATTTCAGATCCTGTGGTTTGTCCTGTAGGTCAGTGCAGACGCAGGGCAGAACTACAGACTCTCCTGTGAACCCAGTCACTTCCTCTAACTCTGCCTTCTTCACCAGCTCACAGCCTGTAAACACAACATGTACAGTTAATAGTAGAAGTACTGCAATTATTAATATTCCCTTCTTATAACTCACATTTTCTGCTGCAAACCAGAAGAGTTTTTTAAAGGATGTATTTTATTCATATACAGTAGACAATTTAAACACAAATTAACACATCTGTTTAAATTGTCTAAATGAATCCGATACCTGGGCTCTGATACACAATACTGAAACAAAATTTGTTTTTATTTTATTGAGTACAAGAATTTAATAAACTTTACTTAGCTTTAGTGTATTTCAAATAACAATGCTCTTTCATCTTGAATAAAAACAATGAAAGAATTATCAGCACGTTTACAGCAGTTACCTAGTTTACAAATAAAGGTAAGGGATTATTTAAAGGAAATCAACAAATGACATGATCTTAAATAACAATTTTACTGTCTTTTTTTACAAGTTTATTTAAGACTTGTATTTTTTTTTTAAATCCTAAAGTCCTAAAGATGTACAGACTGTGTTAATCAATGTTAAGTTGAAATAACACCTAGTCTAGTGACAGATTTCTGTAGACATAAAATGGTATTACTGTTTAATAAAATAAATATTAACTTTTATAAAATCATGTGTCTTAACAATGTTCTCTTAATGGAAATTAGACTGAGTTTGGTTTAAATGTTTCCTGTCACAATTCAGTGTCAGATATTAACATCACATTAAAGATGACAAAAAGTGTGTCACGGTCTGGCTGTTACAGGCCAGACCAGCGGATGTTGTTGCAGTGGGCATTTAGGGCAGGCATAAACGCAGAGGGGTTATAAACAGAAAGTGTCTCTATTTAAACACAAACTCAAACAAACAAAGGAACCAAAACAACAAACTCAAACTATATTTAGGGCTCAGGGCTATACACAGGCTAAGAGCTAACACGGGGAACTGAGCGCTGACACAGGGAAACAAGGAGCTGGATCAAACTAAAGACACAAAGGGACCAGAGACAAGACGGGAACTAGAGAAGAGACATGACATGGGACCGAACATGGACAGGACTAGGGGCCTCCACGTGAGGCTCGGGGACGGAGCTTGGGGCCTCCACGTGAGGCTCGGGGACGGAGCTTGGGGCCTCCACGTGAGGCTCGGGAAGAACAAGGTGGGGCCTCTCACAGTTCGCTGCAGGGCAAGCAGATTTCCCCATCAACCTACTTGCCCCAGCTTTAAGGTCCTAGGCCCCGCCCTCTGCTATGCCCTGGTGGGGTCGAGCATTCTGTCACGGTTTGGCTGTTACAACAGGTCAGATGGGCGGGTGTTGTTGCAATGGGCATTTAGGCCAGGAATAAACACAGGGACACAGGGAAACATGGAGCTGGAGCTAACTAAAGACACAAAGGGACCAGAGATGGGAAAGGACTAGAGACGGCGCCAGGGACGCAGAGACTAGAGACGGCGCCAGGGACGCAGAGACTAGAGACGGGACGAGAGACTGGGCGAGACTGGATGGGTTAGTGGTTAGTTGGATTAGTAGCTACTCTGTATATGGATATACGGAATGATGACCTAACCGGGTTAGTATCTAAGGGAGTTAGTTGCTAACTGGGTTAGTACTGACCTTCTAGGGTCAAGTCAAGTCAAGTAGGCTTTTATTGTCATTCCAACCATATACAGTACAGTTAGTACACAGTGAAACGAAACAACATTCCTCCAGGACTAAGGTGCTACATACATGCAACAACATAAATTCACAACACAAATTTTTATATTTTTAAGTTAACTTAAAAGAACTATCAAATTTCTATACAAAAATACACAATAGACAAAGTGCAAATGTGCAAACAAAGAGGTACATGACAGACACAACCATGTAACACATAACAGTAGTTTTTTTTTGTTGGATGAAGTATGAATTGAGGTAGTGGGAAGTGCAGCAGTAAACAGTTTAACAATTAAACAATTTTGACAAGAATATAGTGTGCAAATAGCAGTGAAATAAATATTGTGCAAAAATTGCGAAGAGCAGCACAGGTAGGTAGATATGAGCAGGTTCAGACTGATGTATATCATTGTGATTGTGCATGTGTGTTTATTAGTTCAGTCCAGATGTTATTTAGTTCGTCTAAGTGATGTGTGTGTGTGTTTGTGTGTCCAGTCTCTTTGTGTTGAGGAGACGGATGGCTTGCGGGTAAAAACTGTTACACAGTCTGGATGTGAGTGCCTGAATGCTTCGGTACCTTTTTCCAGATGGCAGGAGGGTGAAGAATGAGTGTGATGGATGTGTCCGGTCAGCCACAATGCTGGTGGCTTTTCGGATGCAGCATGTGGTGTAAATGTCTTCGATAGAAGGGAGAGAGACCCCGATGATCTTCTCAGCTGTCCTCACTATCCGCTGTAGGGTCTTGCGGTCCGATATGGTACAATTCCCAAACCAGACAGTGATGCAGCTGCTCAGGATGCTCTCAATAGTTCCTCTATATAAGGTGGTGAGGATTGGTGGTGGAAGCTGTGTCTCTCAGCCTTCTCATGAAGAAAAGACGCTGGTGGGCTTTTTTGTGTAGAGAGTTGGTGTTGAGGGACCAGGTGAGGTTCTCCTCCAGGTGGACGCCCAGGAATTTTGTGCTCTTGACGATCTCCACAGAAGAGCCGTCGATGCTGAGCGGAGAGTGATCGCTCCGAGTCCTCCTGAAGTCAATAACCATCTCTTTTGTCTTTTCGACATTCAGAGACAGGTTGTTGTCTTTACACCAGTCTGTTAGCCTCTGCACTTCCTCTCTGTACGCTGACTCGTCGTTCTTGCTGATGAGACCGACCACGGTCGTGTCATCAGCGATCTTGATGATATGATTGGAGCTGTGTGTCGCTACACTATCATGAGTCAGCAGTGTGAACAGCAGGGGATTGAGCATGCAGCCCTAGAGGGCCCCAGTGCTCAGTGTGGTGGTGCCCGATCCGCACTACTTGTGGTCTTTTGGTCAGAAAGTCCAGGATCCAGTTACAGAGGGAGGTGTTCAGGCCCAACAAGCTCAGCTTCCCGATCAGGTGTTGGGGGATGATTGTATTGAATGCTGAACTGAAGTCTATGTACAGCATTCTGACGTAAGTGTCTTTCTTGTCAAGATGTGACAGTGCCAGGTGGAGTGTGGTGGAGATGGCGTTGTCGGTTTGGACGATACGCGAACTGCAGGGGGTCTAGTGAGAGGGCAGCAGGGTCTTGATGTGTCTCATGACGAGCCGCTCGAAGCACTTCATGATGATGGGTGTAAGTGCAACAGGGCGGTAGTCATTGAGACAGGACACAGAAGACTTCTTCGGTCACGGGGACGATGGTTGTAGACTTAAAGCATGTTGGAACGACAGCGCTGCTCAGAGAGATGTTGAAGATGTCGGTGAGAACATCTGCCAGCTGTTCTGCACATTCTCTGAGCACTCTGCCTGTGATGTTGTCTGGTCCAGCAGCTTTACGTTGGTTGACTCTGCGTAGAGTTTTCCTCACATCAGCCGTGGTGAGACACAGTTGTCGTGGTGTAGTTTAGGGAGGCTGCAACTTACGGCAACATGTTCCAGTCAGTGTTCTCGAAACAGTCCTGAAGAGCTGAGATGGCCAGGTTTTCACCTGCTTCAAAACTGGTTTTGAACGCCTGACAAGTGGTTTGTATGCTGGAATTAGCATAACAGAGATATGGTCTGAGTAGCCGAGGTGGGGGCAGGGCTCTGCCCAATATGTGCCGGGGATGTTTGTGTAAACTAGATCTAGCGTGTTCTCCTCTCTCGTTGCAAAGTCCACATACTGATGGAATTTAGGAAGCACTGACTTGAGATTTGCATGGTTGAAATCTCCAGCAACAAAAAAACGGTCCATCCGGGTGTGTATTTTGCAGTTCACTGATCTTTGCATACAGTTCCCATAGCGCTTCCTTAGCATTAGCGCTAGGTGGAATGTACACTCCGATAATGAAAATGGTGGTGAATTCCCACAGTAAATAAAAAGGTCTACATCTAACAGTCACAATCTCCAGCAACGATGAGCAAAAGCTAGAAACTAGCACAGAGTTCTTACACCATTTCGTGTTGATGTAAACACACAAGCCACCACCGCGAGTCTTACCGCACAGAGCTGCGTTTCTGTCAGCACGACACGTGGCTAACCCGTCTAGCTGAATGCCGGTGTCTGGAACTCTGTCGCTGAGCCATGTCTCCGTGAAAACAAATACACAGCAGTCCCTAACCTCATGCTGTGTAGCCTGTTGCAGTCGGATGTAGTCCAGTTTATTTTCCAGGGAGCAGACGTTAGATAAGATGATGGACGGAAGAGCCGGCCGGCTAGGGTTTGTTTTTAGCCTAGCACAGACTCCTGCCCGCTTCCACTTCCTCATGCACCGCTTACGCCTGGTTCCCGAAGCAAGCCGAGGTCGCGTAGCTTCTCACGCAGCTAATCTTAAATGAAATATGCCGGTTTATTGAGTTGCAAAAGTGTCTGGCGGTGGTAAGTACGAACACCATTTGCACCGATTTCCATAAACTATGTAAAATAAACGCGCTACGACGCGACGTAAATTTTGGCTCCGGAGTGGCCGCTGCGTGCTACTTCTGTGCCGCCATCTCGGATCCATCTTGGGACCAGAACACAAGAGGCAGGGCACACATGGGGCTATTCCAAACTAGCAGCTAATCTACTAGTGACCAGAACCACTAGCAGTCAATCCCACTAGAGGCTAGGCTACTGGAGGCTAACCCTACTAGGTGCTAACGCTACTAGCAGCCTAGGCCTACTAGCGGCTAACCCTGCTAGCGGCTAAGCACTCATGTGGCTACACAAATCTAAACAGACAAGGGAACAATACATGCAAAGGACTAAACCAGAAGACAGACTCTAGGGACACACAGTACAGATCTTACACAGGAGGAGACACAACCTAACTAAACATTGAACAAGACAACTCCATGAATCCATCTACACAAAGAACATAAGGCAAACCAGTAATAGAGCCCTCTTAAAAAACACAGATTAAACCATATAACTAAAATATGAAAGTCAAAGAAACAAAACTAAACAAAAAGGAATGCCCACTTGACTATGATATTTACATATAGACATACAAACATAAACCTACAAACAATGCTCAACCCAATTTCCCAGTACAAACTGCTATTTATAGAATCCTTAATGAGCCACCTCGGTTCAGGTGAGCTCTCACATCACCTGACGGAGATGCCTTCTGGGAAACTGAGTCGACCAACAAGAACTACAAGACAAAAACAGTGCTCTCTAGTTGTGGTTCCTAACAAAGTGACAGTGACACATACTGAATAATTTATTAATGTTTCTAAAGGATTATTTAAGTTATTATGATGAGATTATGAGGTGTCATTTAGCTTTGTAAACACTAGTAATGAAAAATATATCAGATTGAGAAATGTTTCAAGTGTAATCTGACTGGATTTTGGAATCAGTTTTAGGTCAGTCTGATACCTATCATACTCACAATACTCAATATTTAATTATATGCATAACTTAATAAGTGTCACAATCAGTGGCGGCCAGTCAATATGGGGCACAGGGGCGCCGCCCCCCATTAAAGTTAGGCAGAGAAAAATGCTACATGTAATTATTTAACATAATAATTATTTATTTTAATAATGAAATAATTTAGTCACACTATTCCGCTGTATTTCTTAATATAATCTATTTGCAATTTTTAAAAAAAATCTAAACTGTATTACATTAATTTGTGTTCGTGTACGCGGTGTCATGCACACTCACTCCGCGACCGGCACAAGGACCCGGAAGTAAGACGGTCGCATAAAGGAAGCATAAAAGGAAACAAGATGGCGCGTCACATCGCTCAGTCATTGAGTTCAGCTTATGCCTTCGCCTATGCGTTACCGATTCTCACGTACTCACCAATTCGGTTTGCTTCCTCGATTGAGTGTGTGTCGCTAGAACGCGGGTTTATTTGTGTAAATCCTTGCTCTTCGTGTAAGAGAGTTCTGAGATTAAACGCGTGGTTATCCTGCCTGCTCGCGCTACTTCCGCGTTTGGGTCTACCGTCCACGCAACACGAGCTACCTGCTAAGGTTTTTGTCTTCTCCCCTCGGTCACTCATGACAGAATGACTGAGCCCAAAGCAGTCATTCTGCACTTAGTATGTGTTCATAGCCTTACCGGATAAATGGGATGGCACAGATGGGAAGTGCAGTGTGTTTTTAACATCTTTGGATCTTGTGTTTGAGTTCAATCCCACCAGGTACTCCACAGACCGACTGCGCATTGCACTCCTCGTCTCGCTGCTGTCCGGGCAGGCAGCTGAGTGGGCCACGGCGGTTCTTAGGCCAGATTCAGATACGGCCTACTCATATGGAGAGTTCACCCGCCAAGCATTTGAGCATCCTGCTGCTGAGGTGGAGACCGACAGCAAACTGTACCATCTGCGGCAGGGTGGTAACGCCCGTGAACCGTTACACTGCAGACTTTCACACCCTCGCCGTGCAGACCACCTGGGGGGATGCCGCCCTCCGGACGGCTTACTATGAAGGACTGGCGTCTCGCATCAAGGACGAGCTCGCCGGGCGAGAGCTTCCAGCTACCCTGGAGGGTTTGGTCCAGCTCGCCCTCCGGATCGACCAGCGCTTGCTTGCTTGCCCGAAGCCAGCTCCCCGAACCCTGCCGCCCATCACGCCCCTCTTCTCACATTCCACACACCGATCACCAGCTTTCACCATCAGCTTTCGGGCGTCTGCCGGGTCTCCACCTCCTGCCGTGGTTGACACGGGAGCCGGGGAACCCATGCAATTAGGACGTGCCTCCTTGAACCCTGCAGAGCGAGAATGACGTTTCAGGGAGGGACTCTGCGCCTATTGTGGGTCAGCAGCCCATCATCGAGCGCTATGCCCCTCACGCCCGGGAAACGACCAGGCCCGGTGAATCAGGGGGGCAGCTCACCGGGTCACCTCCATCTCGCCACCACCACACCCAGCATCTCGCGTCTCATGGTTCAGGTACACCTCCAATTTCGCCACAAACGAGTCCAAAGCTTTGCGTTCATCGACTCCGGTGCCGCCGGAAACTTTATTGACTCCTCCTACTCCTCCCACCCCCAATCTATGCCAAAAGATTGGGGGTGGAGACTGAGGCGTTTTCCCAGCCTTAGACGGTTGGCCCCTTTCCACCAGCCCTATCACCACCCAGACTCGACCCATCACCCTCACCATTGGTCAAAACCAAGAATCAATCTGTTTTCACCTCACCTCCATCTCTTACCACCCATCATCCTCGGTTATCCATGGCTGCTCCAACACGACCCTCTCATCTCCTGGTCTCAAAACCGGATCCTACAATGGGGGCCAACCTGCCTCGAACTCTGCCTACGGGCGCCGGCTGGGACATGCTCTAGGGAGTCCGAGGTCCCCGATGTTGACACCAACACCATCCCCACTGCATATCAGGACCTGGCTGAGGTCTTTTGTAAGAGACGCGCCACCCATCTTCCTCGTCATCGCCCCTGTGACCTGGCGATTGAGATCCAGCCGGGTTCCGCTCCACCCCGCGGCCGTCTATACTCTCTCTCTCCCACCGAGACGCGGGCGATGGAGGAGTATGTGTCATCCGCACTCCGCCAAGGTACCATCCGACCCTGCTCCTCGCCCGCCGCCACGGGATTTTTCTTCGTAAAGAAGAGTTCGGGCGAATTACGTCCCTGTGTCGATTATCGGGGACTAAACATCATCACCATAAAGAACTGACACCCACTGCCTCTTACCAACTCAGCCCTGGACGCCCTCTCTGGTGCCACCATTTTCACAAAGTTGGACCTCCGGAGCGCCTACAACTTGTTGTGTATCAGAGAGGGCGATGAGTGGAAAACAGCGTTTATTACCCCTACTGGACATTACGAAAGCCTAGTCATCCCCTTCGGACTCTGTAATGCTCCAGCAGCTTTTCAAAGCTTTATTAATGATGTGCTCCGGGACATGTTGGGACGATGGGTATTTGTCTGCCTAGATGATATCCTCATCTACTCCCACACCGCCGAAGAGCACATCCAACATGTCAGGGCGGTCCTCAAGACATTGCTCGCCTATCGACTGTACTGTAAGTTGGAGAAGTGCGCTTTTCACAAGCGCTCTACCACGTTCCTGGGTTTTGTCATCTCGTCCCAGGGTGTGGCCATGGACCCACAGAAACTGGAGGTTGTACGTTATTGGCCCCTACCCAAGACTCTCAGACAACTTCAATGGTTTCTTGGGTTTGCGAACTTCTATCGTCGCTTTATTCGGGACTACAGTACAGTCGCAGCACCTTTAACCGCTCTGACTCGCCCATCACCTCATCACTTTCAACTCAACTCCACTGCCATCACTGCCTTCCACAGGCTTTGCCATCGGTTCACCACCGCTCCAATTCTCCTCCATCCAGATGCTAACCAACAGTCTGTTGTGGAGGTGGACGCTTCAGAGGTGGGCGCTGGAGCTGTTCTCTCTCAGCGGGGTCCAGACCAGAAACTACACCCTTGTAGTTTCTTCTCCAAAAAATTTGACCCCACTCAGCAGCGAAACGGGGTAGGGAACCGCAAGCTGCTGGCCATGAAGTGGGCATTGGAGGAATGGCGACACTGGCTCCAGGGCGCCAGAGAACCGTTTATTGTCTGGACCGACCACCAAAACCTCATCTCCAACAAAAACCTAAAACAGCTCAACCCAAGGCAGGCGCGGTGAGCTCTGTTCTTCAAGCATTACAATTTCCACCTATCCTACCCCCGCATCTGTCCTGCCACCCTCCAAGATCATCGCCCCGCTCCGTTGGGAACTGGAGACGAGGGTTCGCCAGGCACAAGCCACGGAGACTGAACCGGCAGGTGTGCTGCCTGGACGACTCTACATACCCGGGAACATCAAGGCCGACTTCATCCAGTGGGGTCATTCCTCAGCCCCTTCAGTACATCCAGCGCGCCTTCTGGTGGCCCTCAATGGCCAAAGACGTCGAGGAATTTGTCCAGGCATGCCCAGTGTACGCCAGGGCCAAGACCTCCAACCAAACCACACCAGAGGAGCTCCAACCACTCCCAGTTCCTCGTCGACCCTGGACGCAGGAAAGAACGTTGTCATGACCATAGTGGATCGGTTCTCCAAAGCTGTGCACCTGGTGGCCCTCACCGGACTCCCGTCAGCTAAAAAGACAGCCGAGCTGATACTAGAGCACGTAGTACGTCTGCATGGGTTCCCAAAGGACATCGTCTCGGACAGGGGGCCCCAGTTCACTGCACAGTTCTGGAAGGCCTTCTGCCGTCTGATCAATTCTACCTGCAGTCTCTCCTCGGGCTACCATCCTCAGACTAATGGTCAGACGGAACGGGCCAACCAACAACTGGAGCGATACCTGAGATGTTTCATTGCCGACTGCCAGCGCTCCTGGGCCCGCTACCTCATCTGGGCAGAACTGTCTTACAACCTCCTCATTGAGCCCATTTGAGGTATGCCAGGGTTTCCAGCCTCCGATGTTCGAACATCAAGAACCGGAGGTTGAAGGACCCTCGGCCCAACATTTGGTCCGAAGGTGTCGACGGTCCTGGATTCAAGCCAAAGAGGCCATCCAGCACGCCAACATTCGCTACGCTTCACAACATCGCCATCGACACCCTCCGGGATGATTGTACCACACAGGTGACAAGGTATGGCTGTCTACAAAGAACCTACACCTCTACACTGAATCCAAAAAGCTCTCACCCAGGTTCATTGGTCCATATCGCATCATCCTCTGTATCAATCCTATCACCTACCGGCTCCAGCTGCCCGCGGCGGTCCGGATCCACCCGGTATTCCACATCTCCCAGCTCAAACCCTTCATCACTTCACCAATGGTCTACCGTCCACGCAACACGGGCTACCTGCTAAGGTTTATGTCTTCTCCCCTCGGTCGCTCGTGACACGCGGGGCGCCGGACAAACAAGTGTCTATGTAAATTTTTGAAAAGCATGTGATTTGAGGCTGAGCTCTGATTGGATTTTGTCAAATCATCCTTGGGATGCAGCACTTTGCGCCCTGAACCCTCACACTTTTGTTTTTAGCGAATCAATATTGTTTTAAAATATTTGGGCTCATGTGATTGGACCATTCTCAACGAGTCTTCCAGCACTTCTTATGGCAAGCGGAGCTGCTGACTGGATGCGATGTGAGTCCTTTATTGTATACTAGTAGCAATGATGCTTAATCACTTGATAAATTTGCTTTACAGGTGAGTTTTAAAAGTTTAATTTTAATTTTGTTTGCACCCCCCACAAAATTTTTTTGCACCAGCCGACCACTGGTCACAATAAAAACAGATTATTTTTGGCAAAAAAAAAAAAAAAAAAAAAAAAATTTAAAGACTTCTCAAGTATCCTTTGACATTAAACATTAAGTTTTATTTTGTCTTTAAATGCTTTACCATTAACATAAAGTGAGATCTCTTTGTGTTCCTGTGGTCCAGTGCTGCACCTGTAGTTTCCCTGATCCTCTACTCTCAGGTCAGATATGAACAGGGACAGATTAGCAGGAGAAATGTTATTAAACAGATGAAGTCTGCCACCGTAGTGCTCATCATTTAACACTTCTGTCAGATTTCCTGTTCTTCCAGTCTCCCAGGTGAGTGTCTGTGGTTTGGTGTTCAGGTCAGAGCAGGAGCAGGGTAACAGCACTGAATCACCTCTGTGTCGTGTGATTTCTGTCACATTATTATCAGCAGAGAGAGCGCAGCCTACAGGAACAAAGATACAAAACACTCAGAATCTACTATTGTGTGGTTTTGTATTCTCCAGAGAGCCACTTGTACTTATTACTCTGGTGATGAGTGAGATATCAAACATCCGCAAGTGCAAAAAAAACGGTATACAATAGGGTACAGGTATAACAATAAAAAGTCATGCACGGAGTTGATTCAGATGAGTAGATCACTGAAACACTGATTGTGAGGCATGAACTGTGTATTAATGAATTACAGGGAACCAAACACACACACGCACGCACACACACTCACACACACACACAAACATGCTATACAGTTTAGTTCACATATAGTAGGTGACTATTGTGAGTTTTGAAAATGTTAACAAAGGATTGATTAATTAATGTAACTGACTGTTAAAATAAATACATTTAAATAATCTGTGACGTATTGCATAGGAAGTGAATATGGTGGTCACTAACAAAAGGACAGCAGATAAAGGTGTGAAATTCACATGCATCTATTTCCAGCCAAGACCAGAATAAAGGAGTGACTTATATGTTACAGGAAATTAATTTTTTTATTACACTTTAGGTGAGTTACTATAGATACATTCAATAACCCAGGGAATGTGAGACAAGTATTATAGGGATGTAAAATCATCTGACTGTAGAATCCTCCTTATTCATTAGTTCACATCTCTTCATCAGTACATTTTAGACAGAAGTTAATCAGGAAGAAAAAATCCACATGAAAGCTGAACAGCTCTAAATAAGGACATTATAACACAAGGCATGACGTGTATGTTTATCTTGTATATAAAGATTACTGCTGACTTTGGACAGTTTAACTAGAAGTACATGCTGGTGTTGAAATGTAGCATTTTAGTAACATTACATTTATAAAACATAAAGCTGTAATCAAATATTTCCATTGAATGTGTTCATCTCTGTTGGTTCTATTAATATTATAACACTGTAGTAAGTAAAGTTGTTGTTGATTAAAACTCTAAATGATGAACATTTGACAGTGTTTGGTTTGGTTGTTCAGGAACAGGGCTGAACTACGGCCTACTGTAAACCCAGTCTGGACAGAAAGCACATGAACTAAACACAAAGCAGCTGAACTAAGAACTGGCTAATATTCTCTCTCCTTTCTGTAATAGAAAATAGAAAATAACTTCACTCACCTGCAGCCACGTGAAACACAACAGACACAAGATACAAACACTTCATCATTACTGAGTCTTCTACACATGAACACACACATGTGCATCTCCTTTTTTATATGTTTACAGGAAGTCTCAACAACCGATGCATCATTTCTCTTTTTAGACCATTTTTTTTAACACTCTTCCATAGGTCACCTTATATGTTTATATGCAGTAATATATTTGTTATTGTGTTATTTATATATGTCTACTTCTTATGTGGCGCAGTATAGAGAGCCACACCACAAGATGTTTTTAATGATAAGAACCCTTACGCAGGGCATCAACGAAAGAGGGGGTCAACGAAATAAAGAACGAAAGAGTTAGTTATTAGAGTGCTTATGATATGCACGGCAAGATCTGGGATTATTAATTAGAGAACTTAAAATAAACCATAAAAACTGAACACACAAACTCATGGAGCTCCGCCATCTACTCGAGAATGGATGGGGCTCTGGAAACTAAAACAAAAAACCTTTATCCTTTCTGGGTTTATGCCCTTACCGACGATTTATAGAGAGGAGACGGAGAGTTTGTGCTTTGTGGGATAAGGTGCGTGGTGTGAACTGGTTCGGTACGGGCCTACGACGGGGTTCTACACGGGCTAATAAGGGGTACTGGTGCAGGAGGCACTGGAACTGGGTGTTGGGCGCCCTTAAGGCAGCTTAGGGTACACTGACAGCCCCAGTTCAAGATGGAACATGTCGGCCAGTTGATGCGAGGGTTGTGACATTGAAGCCATTATTAATCTAAAGGGGATGGTGGTTTTACAGACGGATGGTTTTTGTAATTTTTAAATCCTTTAAATCGAGAATAGAATAGCATAGAACAGAATAGAGTAGAATACAATAGAATAGAGTTGAATTGAATTGAGTAAAACTAGATATAGGCATCAATATTAAGTGCAACAGGTTTGGGACAAAGCTGTAATGTATATCAGTATATTCACCAGCATGTGGGTTTCCCTAAACTTACAGAATTTATCGAAGACAAATTTACCCTGTGTGAGTTGAGGATCACTTTAGAGCCTGGCCATGGGTGATGATTGTGACTCATTATAAAAGGTAAATTTAATTATAAGTGTATAAGTGAAAATTATCGTTCTTTCTTTTTTTTTCTTTTAACTAGCTAGGTTATTTATTTATTTATTTTTTATTTGTCTTTTGGTTATAGTGCTGTGGCGAAGCAGTTAATTAATTACATCTTTTGCCATAAAGTGGCTACTAAAGCAGGTCTACAGATCTACAGATAATCACTTATTAGACATAAAAATCGAAATCCAGATTTGTGCATGAAGAAGAAGAACATTATTGTCTTTTATTGAGCCTTTATTTTCTCTTATAAACAGCATGTAAGGGAAAATACAATAAAAAAAATTAAAATAGTTTGGAATGACATACATAATAAAGAATACAAATGTTAATAACTACTTATTAAAACACGATGGTGTGTACAAGAGCTCAGTACTCGGCCTATTGTATCAGTGCTGGTTGCAGAGCAGCGCTACAATAAAGAAGAACTACTGTATATTTAGAGCTACTTTCACTGCAAGTGAGGCCAGGGCCCTGGATACATGAAGGCCCTGATCGGGGTAAAACTATGCTGAAAATAAATGAATTAAAACTCACAATGCTCCATGATTTTTGGGGTAAAAAATAATGAAATGCTTCAAGCAAATTGAGATGTTTAAGGTACCTATAGTACTTAATATTTCCAACTTTGTATCAAAAATGCACCTAGTGCTTGTAGCTCAAAATGAAACATGATTGAAAACCAAACTTAAAACAAGTCATTCTGCTCTGTGTTCATGAGATTCCCATCCAATTAAAACGACTGAACTGTTTTCTAAACGACCATTAGTGATAAGTAAATTAAACACTAAGGGAGTCAATGCAGTGCAACCACCATCAGGAGGCGGGGTTCATGTCGGCTGTCCTATTTCCAGCATTTGGTCTTACAACTCATCAGCATAAGATCAGGTTCACTGTTGCTCTGACACGCGAGAGATATTAGTACATTTCAGCCAGGCCACTATGTACAGAACCAGCTGTTGTTCAGGATGTTAAAATTGACAGCAGGTATAACAACAGTTTATCTTCCCTCCTGCACTAGAGTCATTTTAAGCTCTTCCTTATGAGATTTTGCACAATGCCAAATTACAATCATACATCTTCTTGTGACTTTTTTGCAAGGTCTCAGCATGCATGCACACATCTACAAGATGCTAACCAACATTGTGAAATTCACAGAGAATAATGTGTCATATGCCAGACAAAACATGCACCCTATTATGCAACCTTTAACACATCATAAGGTTAGGACAAATTCACAAAAACCATTTGTGACCTTCATACACTGTGATGTAATACAGGTGATGTCATAGTGATTGGGCCCTTAATGCACATTCAGTCCAAGCAGCGTCACAGTCACAAACGAGACCTTCTACAACTGACGTCTCACATAAACCAGGATAATGATAAAAGAGTTCTAGTAAATAAAAGTTTTAACACAATATAAAAATAGTAGAAAAAAAAAGACAAGTACAGATGCAATTTTATTTGAAGGATTATTATATATACTCTATGTGTTCAGCATTATTCTACACAAATAAAAGAAATGTTTTGCCTGTACATTGGTTAAAACTCTTTCCTTCAATGATATCTTTATGTTTCATACACTGA